>JARHVA010002669.1:967500-987500 GCA_037957365.1 Torreya grandis
AAACATTCACACACTGTGATATTGTCTAATTATAACAAACTTATTCCAATGAACACATACTCTAATTTATTAGGTTAAAACTAGTCATAAGCCTTCTAAATATTATTTATATGTGTTATCAATTTTAGTAGGGATATCCTTTTACATAGGTTTTATCATTCTTTGACTATCCCTATTGTTCATACTTTAATACATTCAATAAAATGTATCATTTTGGCTCACTTTCGCTAACCTTTTTATCCTAAAATATACTCAATTTAATAAAAATAATGATTTTAAAAGTGGATAATGTAGACCAAATTTTAGTTATTTGTGATTGATTTTCATGTCTCTCTCTTTGCTTCATATTTTATGGGTGCAACCTTCTCTATATTGTGGATATTCAAAAATGTCTTTGTGTCAAGATCTAAGCCTTATTTCATGATTATATGTGTGATAATGAAATTTGAAAATGTTATTTTCATGCACCACCTCAACCTCTTTATTTTATTTCTATGATTTTTTGTGTGCTCTTTGTGTATGTGTCATGGCCATGATAATTTTTTTCTTAGTTTATAACATCATGATAACTATCATGCATATTCCTAGTTTACGATGACATGATCCACATCCTGCATCTTTCTTGATTAGCTATAAATCATTTTTACATGCTCTAATTTTATCACTTATTCGTAATGATGGTATATTTCAAATAATTTGGATTTATTAATATTCCAACTCCAAACAAAACTATTAGAAAAACATCCTAGTTATTCAAAATTTTATAATTTTAAATTATCTCTAATGCATTATATGTGGAATATATCCAAATTATTACCACAATCATAGCCGAATTTATTTTTAATATATGAAAATTATTCTTTTTATAACATTTTCTCTAGTCAAATTTGGGTGGCATAAGTCCAAATTATCTGAAATGGTCCTTGGTGTTCCTAATTTCTAATATATGTCTATACATGACACTATGCATGCTTAGTTATGCATGTATCATACACTTCTATTTTGATCATATTATCAAATATGATTTCCATTATATCCAATGATATCATGGTTACTACACATTTAAATATTATATATAACAACATTCACATAAATTTTTATTTTGAGTTAAGTTATTACGTAGGTTTCACAACTCATGTAAAAAGAGGGGGCATACACAGTGGTTTGTCTTAGAGACTAAGCTACAAAAAAACACTCATAAAACACACATGCACACACGTACATGAACATACACACACATTAAATGATAGGGTCTAATTACTTAAACACACTTCATACCTATTATTTTTTTTCAAAAATAACTTTTAGACAATAATGTTGCATTAGGATAAAGGTTCAAGTTGACTGTGTCCATAACAACACACTTTTATCCTACTATCAGGAAAATATTTTTTTCCATAATTTTATGGAACCACAGTTAGCTACATGATAGATTGAAAGATGATCCTAGAAATATAATAGATCAATACACATGTTTGTATTATAATTTACTAAGTTCAGGGAATCATGCACATCATGTGTTCCATATTATCACATAGTTTTTTATTAGAAAGTCACTAGATATTATTCATTTTCATAATATATATGTCCTCATATATCATCTTAAGGGCATGTGCATAACATGAAACTATTTTATTACTCATTTTTATATTATTTTATTTATAAGGAATGGAAATACATGTCATTCTATATGTTATATACACCAAAATTAAGTCATACTATTTTTCACTATAAATATATCTTATTCCATCTGTAGTGGTTGACTCATCTTTTACACCTAGTTTACCCCATTTTTTCATAATAATGATCCATTAATATTTTTATAGGGATTCTAAACTGATTTATTACCTCAGGTTGTGAAATTATTGAGTCAAACATTCTTTGATTTATTAAGCACACTCTTATTCCAATGAGGATTGAGGCATGCACAATCCAATCTAGGCACTTCAATGCAATTGAAATCTTAAAGGGACCTACCCTCTCCATAGTCATTAATTTTTTCACAAGAAAACACAATGGTTTACGAACCCAATCAAGTGTATTTTTTCCTTCTTAATTAGATATATAAGTTTATTTTACTTTACTTTTATATTTTCAAATTAAGTAACAACTATTTTATAAATGCTTCATTTCATGTTTGCATGAACCATAGTTCATCATGTGTTCTACATTCAAGACTATTCCTCATAGGTGACATTAAATATACACTTATTTTTATTCTAGGACTTTCACTTTGTAACCTTAATATAATAAAATGGGGAAGAATTTAGACACATAAATTAACATCTAAGCTGAAATAATATACTTGTGACCATTCCTTATGAACACCCAACCTACATTCAATTGTACAATCCTTGATCGTCACTCCTTCATTTTTATGTAGATGACCCAGACCTAAAAACCAACCATAAATTTACTAAAGTTTTGTATTATTCATTATAAATAAACTAATATCATACTTTTAATATTCCACACTTATAATGTATTTGTCTTTTCTTCCTATAAAAAGCTTCTCCTTCATGACATTCTTATTCATTAGTAGTGTCATATTATGATGGACCTATCCTCATACCAAATAATAGTTATTTGATAAAATTAAAATACACCTAATGGATCATCACACACTTTTTAAATACACATTCATATTAATTACAAAATTATTCCTATTAAAACACATTATCTAACCAATTTTCAAAGTTTATGCTCATGATGGAAAAATAGTAGAATATCTAGCTACACAATGACATAAAGACACATTTTCTCCTAACTTATAAGTTCATAAAGACCATATATCCCTTATTTATGTCTACATATAATTTCAAGGTCATATGTCATTGTCAAAGCACATAATCATACTAGGTTTGCACTAACATAAATCATTACACTAGTATTTGACACACACCATAATATCATGGGAGAACTACATGGAGTTTGATCCCTTTTTAGAGTATTTTTATGTATTCAAAACTCAACATAGGGGGTGTTAAGGTTAATAAAAACTTTATCCACTTATATATATTTTTTTTATCCTATTTTTTTGATTGCCTATTGATATAGGGTTACAAGTGAAGAAGAAGGTACATAATGGATCCTATATCATATCAAAAGCAATCATACAATCATAATAAAACCTATAGGTGAAGGTGTATAGGTAAATTTTCACCTAGAGGTAAAAACCCTACAAGATTTCAACATGTCTTATAAACAACAATGTAGGCTAACCTCATTTGAATAGCATGTTTTTTTCCTAGATACACATAACACCCTGTTCCTAGGTCACAACACCATTATATAGTCATAAAATCATCCACATAGTCACATTCATAGTCTTACATATATATATGTGTAACTAATACATTCTTTTTTAATGTGTTTTACCCTTTTGTCATCTTTATTTCATTATCAAGTTCCAAATAATAACTATAACATTAAGATAATGTGAAGGAACCTATCATAATACACTATGTGGTCTCTTTATCATAAATGTAAGAAATGGAAGGGTATTATTGATATTTATCTAATCAAGAAAATATAACATAATAAATACCAATCATTATTTGTTTAACCTAAATATTTAATGGTACCATGTACATTTGGCTTGAATAAAATGATTACTATGTATAATGTTATCCTCCTTAGTGAGATGTATTGGAAAATTTTGATAATAATTAGTTAATCTAAATATATAGCTCCTTGTGATGAAACCATGTTTTTATATTAATTTCCATTCCCAAAAGAGATACATATAATACACATAAATAAACAAGTAAATATATTTTTAGAATAAATAATGAACAAACCATTAGACTTAAGATGTTCCATGAATCAAGTAGCATATTCCATATATAAAAATGGGTTTGGTTATCAATGGGCACACAATGACATAGTTGTTGTAATGCCCATGTCAATATCACATGTGCACTATCCATAAAAGTTAGGTGAAAAAATTAAAAATGAAATTAGAATGTGTTTAAGTTAATAATAAAATACAATTAATCATAATTTCTTATGCACAAAAAAACTACCTAGTATATGTAATATGACAAAACTCAAGCACAACTACTATAAATCATAAATAAAGATGTAAAATATGGCCATTCTTAAATTTAAAAAACCTTAAGTAGTTTATTTGACTTTTCTACCCTTGTGTGGTATATTATTATGGTGGTCATCCTTTGCACATATCCCTTTGATTTATAAATTTATTTATGGTATATTTCATTAAAAATGTATAGAATCATCCATTTTAGAATAATAAATGTCCATTTGATCTAGCAACATTTAATGAGGGGTGATTTATATTTAGAAGGGATAAAAATCATAAGCATAATGAAACTATATATTTTATTACAAAAATAAATTTATAATATAGAAATAAGCCTTTGAGTAATGTTAAAAATAATTAAGTAAAAAAAAATGTAGTTGGACGTAGATGATGACTTATTAATAAATAAATTATGATTTAACCTCCATACTTAAAGATAGTCACCATTGTTTAGTTGTGAATTATTCATTCAAATTGGGTGTTATTGACATTTTTTTTCAATTTATGATGCTTTATGACCAAACTTTATTTTCCTCAAACATATCTTGCTAGAGAAACAATGGGTATTATTAGTATTTTAACAATCATACATGGTTATATGTATTTTATGCCTATTATTGAACATTTTTAAAGACTTTAAGAAATTACAATCGTTCCTTGCTAAATATTTTTCCATTATAAGTATTCATTCTTCTAGTATTTAAGTGATTACTAGTTTATTTATTTCTAATCTATACCATATCATTTTTCCATTGCCAATATAAACATACAAATTTTTTTATAGACTACAAGAAATAGACTTGTTAGTAGATAAATGCTTATAATATGGAAAATATATTTTTGAATGATCTTATTACCAAAGACTCATGCCAACTATATTCATATCAAATGTCACTTGGAACCACCTTATCCCTAGCTTAGCCCTAGACCTATCTTAGGGCCTCTTTCAATCCTTATCCAGCTTTCCTGTAGGTCTAACCCATCCCCAGATGGACTAAAGGTAGTCTTAGACCATCACCTAAGCATACAGGCCCCTAATGCACTATATTATGCCAACTACACACTAGCGCAACCCTTTTGACACTAGTGCATTACTCTAGTGACCAAGGTACCACAATAATGTTCCTTACCTCTTTTTTTCTCCAATGGACATATTTTCATTTCTCAGAACACCTTATGATCATCCTAGATCTATTACACATCCAAACAAGCACTATATCAAAATGTATACACCACTTTTATCCCTTTACCCGCTAGATGGAAATCAAATGCAAATACGGACAAAAAATATCAAATAAAAGTTGTGAAAATCAACATCATTAATCCCTATTCTCCACTACTTTTGCATAGATCCATCTAAAATAGTCCTAAGATTAGATTAGTCATATTTATAGTCTCAAGTCACACTTAAATCCCTCAATCTAACACTCATAATAGATTTAAATTTGACTTACACTAGTGCTTATATTGGTATAAATACATTGGGGTTGATCCTCTCTTGAGGTATTGCTATGTAGGAAACACTCAAAACAATGGGGTGTTGAGATCACATCTAGCCTATCTAGCTAACATCACACTTTTTATACTTGTGCTTCTCAAATACCCTAAAAACATGGAGGTATAAGGCTTTTGTTTCCAAATTAGTCAAATACATTGATCCATCATTGAGGTACATAAACAAAGGTATCTCAAATTTAGGTGAAGGTAGATCCTATAGCTCATAGTCTCTACGTACAATGGGCATTGTCACACCCTAGAGGAAACTAGCATAATGTGTTACTATTTAGAGGACCAAAAAAATATCAAAGAGGAGTTTTGACTTCTAATTATAGTTTGTGACACTTTTAATAGCTTTTTTACTAGTTTCTAGCTTTTTATTCTTCTATTTTAGTTAGTTTCTAGCTAAGTACATATTTTTAGGGTTCATTAATATTTTTAGAATATCCAAATTAGGTAAATTATTATATAAGTAAGTGGATATATGTATTTCATATTTATTCCCTAATTTTAATATTCCAAATCCTTAACAACCTAAGGTTTTAAAATCCATAATCCCCTTAAAATTTAAATCATTTGTGAACCTGACTTAATTTGAATACTACCAAAACCCTAAACCTAGATGTTCTTAGGGTTTGTATCCTTCTATTTTCTATGCTCCAAAATTAATTGAAAAATATCATATCTACTTTATTATTTTATTTTTAAAATATGTGATAGATTAAATTTCTTAAAAGTTTTAAAACATACAACATTTTGTTTTCCTACCTTTAAGCCTTAAAATGGTAGAATTCAATAAACAATTTGATGAGACCTATAAGAGACAATTGAAAATTTTTGTATCCAAAAATTTAAATATGCAAGATGACTTTATTTGTCTTTTCCACAAAGAGTATCATAATTCCACCACTGGTGAATATTCTAACCACACAGATGTTAATATTGTTACACCTACTATAGGGGTAACTCAAATTCTACAACAACCAATTACAACCCAACAACCTTCACCAATATAAATACCTCCTATGGATAATACGAATTCCTTATAACCAGATGTAAAATCCTTTATTCATGAGATCTATTGTCTATAGGCCAAGGTGTTACACCTTGAGCAAAGTGCCACTAGGACATCTCATGCCTTGAATTTTCATGTCCTTCTACATACACCCTTGGAATATCATATAGAGATAAATCCTTTTCCATCCATATTTTTGGAACCTAAGATTAATTTATATGATGGTAAAGATTAACCAGAACATCATCTATGTGATTTTCATGCATCATGTTTAGACTATGTGTCCAATGATTATCACCTCACTATGTTGTTACATCATAGTTTAAAGGACTATCTATTATAATGGTTATATGATCATATAATACACATGGTTAGGTAATGATGGAGTCATAGACTAATTTAGTTATTGAGCCTCCCCACCTACATTGGAGGGTTAGACAATACACCAATATAATCCAAGTTATTAACAATTTGTAATCCACCAAGCAGGGGAGGGAAATGATGGAGTCAAAACTTGATTGAGTTATTGAGCCACCCATACATGGGGATTAACCAAGCCATCAACTCAATCCAAGATATTGATTGATTTGATCACCAAATACACACACATACATGATGTCACCTAGTTTTTACATTGGTTCACATACCCAATGAGGTGTATTCATTATTTTCCTCTCACTCTTATCTCTTTACTCAATTTTGTCTTTGCATTTGGTGTTTCTTAAGGATTGATTCATTCATGTTTCATTTTTAGGATGCATAATAGAGTATATCAGACCCAAATTCATGGTGTTTAACTCATGGATAAGTCTAGGTATGATTTTTTTACTTATCCTAGTCCTTTAAATTTTCTATATTTATAGAATAAAGTTGGGGGAAAATGTATTCATATAAAAAGTCACTTGAGTGGATTGAGTGTCACTTGATACCACCCTATCCATAGCTTAGCAATAAACCTAACTTAGGGCCTCTTTTAATCCTTATCCATATTTTTTTTAGGTCTAACATATCCCCGTATGTACCACAATTAGTCTCAAACCATGCCTTAGGCATATAGGCCCTTAGTACACTAGATTCTACCACCTGGGCACTAATATGGCCCTTTGGACACTAGCCACTATGATAGTAATGAAAGGATGAAGGGACTGTGCTACTATCCCTTTAATTTTTTCTACTTTAATGGAAATATTTTCATTTTTATAGATACCTTACGGTTGGCTTAGACCTATTGCACATCTTGAAAAGAACCAAATCAGTATATATACACCTTTTTTATCCCTTTACGGACTAGATGGAAATCAAACGAAAATGTACACAAACAAGCTTAGAGACAAGCTATGGAAATCAAGGCCATTAATCCTTATTCTTCCTTAATTTTGTATATACCCATCTAAAATAATCCTAAGCTCATATTACTCAGATTTATTTTCTTAAGTCACACTCAAATCACTCAAGCCAACACTCATACTAACATTTAATTGCAATTACACCAACACTTAGATTGGGAGAAATACATTGGGCTTAATCCTCTCTTGAGGTATTAGTATGTAGGAAACTCTCAACACTACAATATGTTGAGGTCATAGCCAACCTATTTAGCTAACATCATGCTTTTTATGCTTGTGTTCCTGAAATTCCCTAAAACCATGGAGGTCAATGGTTTTTACATCTAAATTAGTCAAATATAGTGATCCAACACTCAATTATATAGGTTAAGGTCCACCCTAAAGCTCACAATCTATACCTTCAAGGGATATTACCATGCCCTAGAGGACACTAGTGTATTGCATTACTATCCAACAGACCATGCTAGTATCTAGGAGGACTTTTGACTTTAGATTCTAGTTGATGACACTCTTAGTAGATTATGTACCATTTTTTTATCCTTTTGTTCATTTGTTTGAGTTAGTTTCTATCTAAGTACATCTTTGTGTAGTTAATTACTATTTTTAGAATAATTAGATTAGGTCAGTTATTGTACAAATCAGTGGATATATTTATTACATATTTTTTTTTCCTGATTTTAATATTTTAGATGCTTAACAACCTAGGATTTTAAACTCCATAATCCCTTTAAAATTTAAATATCTTCCCACTATTAATGAACTTTAAATTTTAATTACTTCCAAAATCTATTTTCCAAATCCAAAATTGTCCCAAAAAAATATCATGTGTACCCTAGTAGTTAGAGTGTACTCTCTTTTTATTTATCACTCTTTCATGATCTTGTGACCAATTAAAGTATTATAAAGGATAACAGTCTAAAAATATGGAATTTTTACTTTTTCATAAATAAAAATCAATTTTATAGTGGAATAAATTCTTTTGAGTAGCACAATTATCATGAGATTTATTTGATAAGTTTATGATTTCATGTATTTTTCACTACTGATGTTGAACATTTATTTTATATTTTTTTACTAAACCTTTTACAAATAAATTGAGTGAATTATTCAATATTAACTTATTATTTTCTTATTTTTATGGTTGGTTAGATAAAAGGTTTGTATTTAACACCTTGTAATATTATTTTGATATAATAATGTCAATCCAAGGAGTATGTGTAGATCTTTTGTCTCAATGTAGTAAATAGATAATGTTTAAAGTAATCTCAATAGTATTATTAAAATATGAAATAAATATTCACATGATTGACTATATATTATTATAATTTAACATTCTTAATTAATACAATAACTTTGGTTTGTAGTAAATCTCATTATTTTACTATTATTACATTTTGAGCTTGAAATTGATATTAGAGAAAAGGCTTATTTGATTTATTTATTCCTTCATTCTTACAATGTTCTACATAACTAATTATCAATCAATTAATTATTTAAAATAAGTCTTTTTTAAATGAGAAGGAATATGCATTGGCTACTCAAGAAGGAATTTGGACTCCTCTTGATTATATAATTTAGAAATTTTTAAATTATTTGTTGTATTTATTACAAGTTTAGGCTATTTGAAGGAGTTTATATACTTGAACAAGGTAATTTCACATCTTGATAACAAAATACAACTAAATGGTGTCTTAATTGGCATGGCATTATCTATTTGGAGGTGATTTTTGACTTATCATTAGGTATTTTAGCTAAACTCAAGGTGTTTTTGTTTCGTACATGGTTTATTAACTCTCTATGGCTTACATGAAATTTATTAGTTATGATTTACTTTTTAGACCTAAATTTGGAATAATACAAGGCATGTTGGAATTGTATGTATTTATAATTTTAATCTTTGACAATTTTTGGATAGTACTATGCTCCTTCATATTGATTGGTGGTTGTCATGAGCTATGTGGCTACATCTAAAACTGATTTTTTTAATAAGTATACCTTGTAAGGTTTTCAAAAAAAATGGAGGAGGCTAAAAAAAATTAGTTTAAACATTCAATCAATCGTCCAAGTGGTGTCAAATCCCATCAGGGTGAGATAAGTCAAATGTGTTTCCTTTTGTATTTTTTTCATCAAATATAAGCATTATTTTTGAATAGATAATATTACTAGAGGGGAATAATAGTTAATATTTTATTTCATTGATTTATTCAAATAAATTAATAAGTCACTTAAAACCAATCATTTGTATCCATTTTTAAAATTAAGAAAATATTTAAAAATAAATAAAATTGTGAAAATAAAAACCAATTTATAATGGTTAATATCAATAGTGCCTCTAGTTCATGTTTATGAGTCATGTTTTTTAAATTTATGTACTAAAAATATAACCTAATACAATTGAAACAATAGAATTTGTGGCATCAATCAATAAAATATTAGGAAAAATAAGAGAAACTTCATTTTACTATTTCCTTTATGACCCATTTATGTTTATCTCTAGATGTAAATATTGTAAACAAGAAAGAAAAATTTTAGTATATGGTTATCATTCCCATGTATAAGGAACTATCATTAAGTAGGTTTTATAAATAGATAAAATAAAATGGAATAACTAGGTACAAAGTACCATTCTACTTTCACATGATTTATCATCTCTTTCACATGTCTCTAGTCATATAGAAAGGATAAACTTCTTTCATGTATTGATGGGTATATATGAAGGTTGAGTATATATATATATATATATATATATATATATATATATATATATATATATATATATATATATATATATATATATATATATATATATATATATATGTTTGGTATAGAATTAGAGTGGTATCACACACACACACACACACACAAACACATATGTATACATATAGGTGTATGTATGTATTTATGTAAGGGAACATTTTGGAGTGATAATAAATCATTTCATTTCTAAATACATCAAATATGCATTTAATGAAAACAATTGTTGTCACAATATTAATTGGTAAAGATGTATGGCTATAATGGTATATATATGTGGAGAACACACTTATCTTCAATGGATTGTGTTTTAACAACTATGTTGGGGATGAGTAGCTTGCTAAATTGAAAGATTCAAAGGAGATGCCATCCTATAAGTAGAAGAATTCAAAATAACTAGATTTTATGAGGGCATCAGTTGATGTATATGTGTTTCATCACATATAGTGTTGCAACACTCCTTGGGAATCTTTTCACAAATTTAAACTTTACATGTGTGCTTCTCAATTATAATTGGAGTTCGTACATTTACAATTTAAACTATTCAATGTTAAGTTGAAAAATAGAGACGTCATGAGTTTTGATTCTAAAATCCATATAATAAAAAGAATTTTCATGCATCTAGTATAAAAATTAATGTGTATATGTGATGGAGAGGGATTAAGGAAAATCAAACTTACAACATACAATTTTGCTAATGAGAGAGAGATTAGGCCCTTAACTACTAATCTTAAAAAATCAAGGATTTTTTTTTACAATACCATTTTCCACATTCAATTGATGTTTTATCAACTCAAAAAATTGATTTGTACCTTTATCCAACTTGAAAATGCCAAAAATGCAAAACATGGTTTCTAGCCTTTACAATTAGGCCTATCGACTGTGTTTATTAAATAACTTGAGTTGTAGGTATCCTCAAACCTTTAAAAAAAATTATAATCTAAAATTTAACTTCATTCAATTCTTTACAAAATTTCATTTCATTTTTATTGGTCATTTTCATGTTATGATGATTTTAGTGGTTTTAGTGCTCAACATAAGCCTTCTTTTAGACATGCATAGTATGTTTTTAGGATAAATTTATTTTAGGATGCCTAATCAATATGAAACCAATTTTAAAACTTTTAAAACATATTAATACCAATTCATACAATTTTTATTAAAAAATTTATGGTTACATTGAAATTTATTATGATTTTTGTTCCCAAAACCCTAATAGGCCTGCAAATAGTCTAAGAGCGTAAATATTATTGAAACTTAAATTTTAATACCTATTTTTGAATATTTTAAATTTTAAAATATATAAAACAAAATAATATTTATTTATAATTAAACTATACACCTTTATTAATCATAAAACACAAGTAAAACATCTTTTTCTTGGATATTATATCACTTTTCTAGACTACATGCAAGCAATGAGCTAATAATCACTAAAAATATGAATTTTAAGTTTTATTTTTTTAATATATTTTCCTTTTAAATACTATTAAAACCTATATCCTACTCTAAAACATACTTTGGCACTTTTAAAAACCTTAGAAGATGAATAAATCTAGTTGTTCTTAACTATAATTGTACTTTCCTTACTTGTGTATAAGTAAAAGTATTAAATGAGTACAAATTCAAAATTTTAAGATATTTATGGAATATTTTTTATTTAAATATAATATAAAAATATATTTATTACTCTTCCAATTTTTATTAACACTTAAACAACCCTAAAATTGGTGAAAATTAACTTTTCTCAAATGGCATATTAGACTTTATTAATTGTAGCAACCTATATTCTTCAAACTTGCAACATTCAAAAAAAAATTCCAAAGTAAATATAGAATTAAAAAAAATTTAAACACATTTAATTACATATATTAAGAGATTAAAATGAAATAAATGATCTAAATAAGACAATCTCTGTATTGTTTTTTGAGTGCAAACATTACATAGTCTTGCTCATAGCCTTATTCTTTTTATAGTTTTCATCCTTTTTTCTTCAAAATAATTTTTATTATCGGGGTTTTTCATAATATAAAATCATATTTATTCTTATCCACATTCACCTCTCCATTTTATAACTCTTATTTCTCCCTTATTCTCTCCAAAAACTCCTAAATTTACTCAAAATACTTAACCAACTTATTAACCCAACTTAAGACTTAACCCTTAAGTGAGTCTTACATGGTAAATTATAAAATAAGACCTTAGAACCATTCAATTTTTTTTTTAATAATTTAATTAACCCCATCAAATAATTATCATGAAATTTTATTACATTAGGATATGATAACGACCCTTCAAATGGCCTATATAAATTCAAATTTTTAAATAGGTACTTTTGGTAGGAAAATGGAAAACAAGCTCAAATGGATAAATTTTGGAATGATAGTTATTTGAAAACATATTGAATTAATAAAAAATACCTCCTAACTATACTAAAATACAAAAATAAAAATAAAAACAAAACAATGAGTCTTCTAAGCCTCTGTTTCTGCATAAGGCTCCTCAATTTTAAAAAGTATTTATGAGCTCATGCTCATGAGGTATTCAATGCTGCTCTAACTCATTATTCACCATGATATAAAATTACTAGATACCAATATTTTTATTCTCAAATCCTTATCCAAAAACTTTTATTTGTTCTTCTTCCTTAATTGGTTACAATTGAGCCTTAACCTACATATCTTATTGAGAACCAACCTATTCCCATGATCTATCATACTATTTTATCCCCAAATTATCTTTAAGATACTCCAAATTGGCTGAAACATCAACACCAACTAGTCATCCAATCAATGCCTCCATATTCATCACTTGGTCATCTTTTTCACTCTACCTATCATACCAATGAACATGTTGAACTACTCTACACTTAGTACTTATCTTGGTTATCTTATCCATGGTAGGACATGCACAATGCACAAACATATTAGGGAAAACACAAGTTACCTCATTCACTTCAATAACCACTTCATGCTCCAAAGAAATATTATCCAACTCGTCTCCAATGGTATCATTATTATCATGTTTTCCACTCTCACAATGAGATCTTAAAAGCTACATATTATCCACCTCCAAGGCTATCTTATTAATAATATTTTTCATAGCTAAATATTATTAATTATCTCCTTGTGTACACTTGTTTTATCTATTCTCCTTCATGAGAATTCCTTCCTCTATGAGATTCTCAGAACTTTTTTACTCCTCACTCTTTTTAAAATCATTTTTGGGCTCTTTAGATGAGAATCTCACTCTCTTTATGTCCTTCAAGACAAACTTTTTCTCCTCATTCACATGTTCCTTTTTGATACTTTTCCAAATATATTTGAGTTATTCATGTGCTAAATTTTCTCTCCTATTACCATTTATGGAAAATTCTTTTGATTATCTACTTTTATCTAATAGTTCATATACTTGCCTTTTGATCTCGTAATTCTCCTTAAGTGTCATTATATAGACTAATTTTTTAGACAAATTAGATCCTGAATGACAACCTTATGATGGCTTATTCTCCTTATCGATGGAAATTTATTTGAAAACTAATCAACCATTATATCCATATACTCATCCAATAAATTTGGAATTTATAATGGTAAATAAGTCAACTTAGTGGTTATAATGACTCTCTTGGGATTGAAAACTAATGTAAAACCAAATTATTTTTATTTTTTAACTTGAAATAATTCTTTTCCACTCACTAACAACACCTTAGTATTGTTTTTAGCTTCACTACAATCATTTAATGGTGTAAAAGTATGATTCTTTCCATCCTTCTCCCATGTTTAGGTGTTATTACTTCATTCATATATATCTCTCCTATGAAACTACCAAGGTATACCCAAAACACATGTCTAACATACATAGGCATAATTTCACAAATTATCTCATCCTTATAGCTACCAAGCTAAAAAGTCAACATCAATTTGCTCATTAACTAAGACTTGATGTCCTTTTTTAAGCCAAAATACTTTGTATGGTGTAAGACATGGTAATGTATTCAATCTTAGTTTTTCAATCATATTTTTATGAAACCAAGTTATATGTACTACCACTATAAATGATAACCTTACAACACTTACCTATTGATTTGCATGTAGTCCTAAAAAATGTCTTCCTTTGGGTTGGTTCCTTCACTTCCTTGTTTGGGTTTAGTAATACTCTATTCATCAATAAGGAATCCCCTATTACAAGTTCTTCCACATGTTATGGTGATCCCACACTTTCTTATTTATCTTAAAAATCTTGATTATTTAATTTAGTTATTAAATGGACTGTTTAAAGATTCTTAGGGAATTCATATGGCCTATGACCAACATACCTGTTATATTTGAAATATTCTCTCCAAAAGCCTTCTCCTCTACATCTTGTATATGAACTTATACTTGTATATAAATAGACTCATCTTGTAATGTTGTCTTGAACTTTATATATTATTACTTATTCATTATAAATATACAAATGATATCTACCATGTTTTTGTCCTCTAGCTCTAAAATTTCTAGCTCTTCTTCTAGATTATTGAGTTTGTCTATGAGCTAACTTATCTTTTGCTTTGAAATAAAATCGATAAGCTTCTTCCATAGATCATGGATATAATAAAAATAGATTTCATCTTAAATATTTAACTTAAAACCATTGATTTACCTACTTATGTTCTTAACATCTTCTTCATGACCAGATCTAATATTGTAAGCTTGTAAAATTATTCAATGTAGTCATTTACACTCATGTCTCTCTTCTTCAAGTTTTGAATTTTCTTAAACAAGTATGCCGTGTATTCATTTGAGTTTTGATACCATTCTATCCCATTATTTCATTTTATCTTTATTTATTTTATTTCTTTCCTCTTAGACACTATCCCACCAAAGAGATGCATGTCCCTTTAATCTTGTACAAGAAAACTTGACCTTCTTGTCTTCAGCTATAACCTCATAATCAATGTAATTTTCCATTAAATTTATCCAACCCACACATTATTAAACATTTAAGATACCTCCATATATTTTAACCTCTAATTTGTGCTTGGAACCTATCCCTATGATTACTTTTAAGAGTATTTCTTCCATTCTTTCTTCTTATTCTTCTTATTTTTCAACCTCTTCTTGTGTTTGTTCCTCACCTTAACTCACATAACTTATTGTAACACCTCTTATTTCAAAAATTTATATTTCCTCCAAACATACTTTCATATTTATCACCTCCTTTAGAAATACATCTCTTGGTTGTCTTCTTGCACCTCCTCTAGTACCACCTCTAGCTACTCCTTTAATTGTCTTTCTTGCACTTAATTTCAAGTTTATATTTCAAAAATTAATTTTAAATCATATAAATTAAATATTTATCCTTATTGAACCTTTAATTTCAACCAAAAACCTAATCTTGTACCAAAAATTATGGAGAGGGATTAAGGAAGATCTAACTTACAACTTGCAATTTTGCTTATGAGAAAGATATTAGGCCTACAAGCCTTCTTGACTAACAATATTAAAAAAAAGAATTATGTTTTTAAAATATACTTTTTAACATTAAATTTAATTTTTTTCAACTCATAAAATTTATGTATAACTTTATCAAACTTGAAAAATCAAGAAAATGTAAAACAAGGTTTCTAGCCTCTGCAATTAGGCCTACAGACTATGCTTCTTGAATACATTGAGATGTAGGTTTACTAAAAAATTGAAACCAACTTTAGAAAATAAAATTTAACTTAATTAAATTTTTTAAAACATTTCATTGAATTTGGATAGGTCATTTTTAAGTTATAATCATTTTAGTGTTTCTAGTGCTCAACATAAGCCTTCATTTAGACTTACAATATGAGTTTTTAGGATAACATTCATTTAGGATGCCTAATCACTATGAAAATACTTGTAATTTTTTTTTAGAATAATCATACATATTCTTACCAAATTTTATTAATTTTAGATGGTTAGTTTTTAATATATTATTTTTTTCTTCCCAAAACCCTAATAGGCCTACACATAGATTGAGAGCACAAACATTATTGAAACTTAAGTTTTAAGACCTATTTTTTTACTATTTTCAATGTGAGAAGATATTAACCCAAAATATTACTCATTTATCATTCAATTATAAAAAAATATAAATCATAAAACATAAGGAGAACAATGGTTTCTTAAATGTTATATCACTTTTATGGACTACACATAGGTAATGAGTTAATTATCACTAAAATCTGAATTTTAAGATTGGTTTTTGAAATTTTTTTATTTGGAGAGACTCTTCACAGCTACCCCATATTCTAACACACACTTTTGCACTTTGAACAACATCAAACCATGAATAAAACCATCTTTTCTTAACTTTAACTGTACTTTCCTTGACTGTGTACAAGTAACAAGCATAAAATCAGTAGAAATTCAATTTTTTAATAAAATTTTGGAATATTTTTTATTTAAATAGACTCTCCACATATATGTATTACTATGATAATTTTTATCAAATATTAAAAAATCCAAAAATTGGTTAAAAAACTTTTATGGACTATTATATCAATCTTTCTTGACTATAAAAACCTGTATAGTCTTGTTCAAACCTATAACATTCAAGAATACCTTCCAAATCAAATATAGGATTTGAAAAATAATAAAATAATTTACTTACATATGCTATTATATTTAAATTAAATAATTGATCTCAATAATATAATCCTTATATTGAAATAAAATAATGATACAATAGGAAAAAAGATAACGAGCCAAGAGGATGGGCTCTACTAGGGTTAGTGGTGAATGTAGGAAGGGAGCACACATACCTAATTTTTTACACTAAATGAGACTTGATAACAGATCAAGTGTGAATAATATTCTAGTATTGAGGAATATATATTACAAATCAACTTAGGAAATGTAGGGGAGATGCAAGGATAGGTCAAATTAGGGTTTTATATATCTGGGGTTGGATAAAAGAGCCTTCCCATCAGTGGCAGTGGTGATTGAGTGGAAAAAGAGGTTTATATATATAAACCCAAATCCAAAAGTTCTCTAGAATGGATCAGGTAATATTATCATGCTAGAAATAAAAAATACATGGTGTAAACCAAATCAGAATGTGAAGGCAAATATCAAGATAAAATAACATGAGGTAGAGATAGAAATGGTAGAGACCTTAGGATGGTCAAAAAACTTTGAGCATCTCCAATTTATCACAAATAAGGATACGTTAATGCATAAACATATGGTTGTAGATGATGAAGGTCAAGTGTTTGACAAAATGTCTAAATAGGTAAATCCAATAACTAAGCACCTAGAATACCAATTAATGGTATGCTCTTTGTTAGGGCTTACAATTTTTTTTGGGTAAAATGGACTAATGCTTTGATCGATCTAAAATAGAGGATGGAGGTCTCTTTAGATATTCCATCTAAATTTTAGTGTTTATTTTATTAGGGTAAGGAATTGCATAAATTTTTCCATTTTTTATTATTCTTTAGGAAAGACTCAGTTATTTACGTGCCTTTTAGATTGTAGGGAGGGATGGTTGTTACAAAACATTCCTCTAATCCTAAATCTACATTCTTCAAATATGTAATCATAAATGATACTCCCATTCCAAATATGGTGAAAATATCTCCTCTTCCTCATGTCTACATTATTTACCAAGCAAAGGAGGTTCCTTCTATGGACATCTCAAATGAGGATGTAGATGAATATTTTCATACTTTGGTTGAAGATGCAATCATTTGTATATTTAATGGTATATGGTCATCTACGATTGTATTAAATAAAAGGGTTCATCAAAAATAGTCTAACCATTGTGAAATTTCTCTATGCTCTATGGGTTTTTTGTTGTCCATTTTTGTGATCAATGAGATTATCATAAATGTCTCTCAAAAATCCCCTAGTTTTTGGGCACTATGGGCTTTTTCATCACTCCCTAGTTTCCATATTTAAACCCTCTCACTCTTTCAATCACCAAGATGCTAGTTTGGTTTCATATTCCTAATTTTCCTCTACATTTTTGGCATGCTCACAACAAAATAGTTAATGATTTGGGGTCATTAAAAAATTAATGATAATGAGAGGTCTACTATTGGATTATGTAATTATGCTCAAATTTGTGTCGAGATTGATTTAAGTAAAGGATTTATAGATAAAATCATTTTAAACTATGGTAAAACTTAGTATGTTTAATTTATAGACTATGAGAATACTGATTTTAGATTCCACAATTGTAAAATACTAGTTCATTTTCATGCATCTTATCCTCATTGAAATATATAAGTGATGAAAAATAAGGGTGAAAAATCCAAACCAAACAAATGGATTGCGCTAGATCTATCACTACTAGTGGAATTGTTTTTAGATGGATCAAAAACATAAGTTGGCATAGAATTAGAAGATAGTAAGAGAGGAGAATAAGTTGTTTCTTATAATAAAAAATTGATGATTGAAGATATGATAGAAAATATTCATATTTCCCCTTTGAAGCAACCAATCGGAGGAGAGAAAAGAGGACATGATTCTGAATATTCAAACTCAGACAAGGATTTGCCTAAAAATAGAACTTTGGAAACACATAATTCAGATAAATAATTAGTTATTATTAATTTTAAGCAATAAATGTGGCATGAGGTAAAATAAAAAGAAGGTACAAAAGGCAAGATAGTTAATATTCTAGATCAACTATTTGATTTGGGTAGTAGGTAGGCTTATTGCCTATTTTCTTTTAGCCTTATGAATGTTCATTATATTTGTTTCTCTTAGACCATAGTGTTTTTAGCCTGGTTTGTTATGTATCTTTAGTATTAATATAGGGTAAGTATCCCATAAAAACCATATTTATCTATAAAAAAATATAATCTTTATATTGATTTTTGAGTGCAAATATTACACAATCCTATTCATATCCCTATTTTTTACATTCTTCTTCCTTTTTTTTTCAATTTTTTTTCAATCTTGGGGTTTTTCAAAAAAAACCTTCTATTTGCCGTTATAAATGTCTACCTTTCTATGTTATCACTCATCCTTCTCCCTTAGTCTCTCAAAACAATCCTAAACTTACTCTTTACCAACTTATTAACTCAGATCAAGACTTAACCCTCAAGTGAGTTTTACATGTTAAATTATAAATTAAGACCTTATAACTATTAAAAAATATATTTAATACTTTAATTAACCCCATAAAATATTTATCACGAAATTTCATTGCATTATGAGATGATAAGGACCCTTTAAATGGCCTATACAAATTCAAAATTTTAAATAGGTATTTTTTGTGGGAAAATTGTATACATGCCAAAATGGACAAATTTTGGAATGCTTCTAATTTAAAAACCTCATAAATGAATAAATAATACCTACTAAACCTAATAAGATCAAAATAA
>JARHVA010002669.1:992500-1010000 GCA_037957365.1 Torreya grandis
TTTCATGCCTAAAGCCCACTATAGACTTGATATTGGGTTGATTTTAATACATTTTATGATCTTAACTTATCTTGAAATAAAATTAGATATTAATTTACATTTTTTAAAACATTTTACAAGGAGTAACCATATAATAATTATCAAGAACTTCTTATTTCAAACTTGTAGACCTGTATAATCCACTAGTATATGCTTGACTATATTGGTTCCTTACCATATATGTTATTTATATGTTTGGAGTAAGTTTTATTATGGATATAATAGGAAAATAATTTAAATGAGGTATTATATAGTTAATATTTTAATTTAGGTTTGTCACTTATCTCTTCACACTAGAAACCTTTCCTAGGAATCTTAACATAATGGCTCTCAAAACTGCCTATCACCTACAACTCCTTATCAAGGAAGATCACGAAGTGATTTTAATAATTAATATATGACTTATTTATATTAATTAAAATTATAATAATCTAATATATTTTATTTTTTTCTTCAGTAATTGAACTCAAAAGTGATATTATTCTTCTAGGCTCAATAGGCCTAATATTTTTTTGAAGAGATCTAGGCTTAATCTGATGGTTTCTCCCCATTAAAATTATTTTAAAAACATATTAAATATTAATAAATTTAATTAAAACCATTAATTAACCTTAAAAAATTAAACTAAAATAAAAATTCAACTTATGACATCAATATTCTGACGTGCATGTTTGTGGGGTCTATTTTAAGCAAAAATTTCACTAAAACCTTATTCTTGGAGTGGGTATTCTACCTATAATTATGTTTAAATGGTATTATATATGAATTAATGGTAAATTTGGATAAATTTATGACCTAATGTATCTTATTTAAAGTGGTAAACATCATATCCTACTAAGAATCCTTCATTCTGAGTCTATAGACTTGACACATTCCCTGAGAATTCATACCTAGGAGATTTTATTATCATTTCTACTCTATTAGTTCCTTGATGAGGCATGAGGGAACTTAGTGAAGTTTTTTACACTATGAAAAAAAATTACAATCAGTTTTATGCATGAAAAAATCTCACATTACCAGAATATTGATTATCATGTCAAAAGACTACAAAACCTAAGGTTTTCTACCAGTGTAGGTATGCTACATGGGTTGAAAGCTTATAAATGGGTATTATAAGGATTATTAGAGATATTTATAGTGTTCATAATCCATATCCATTCACACATAAATTTTAAAACTATTTTTAAAGGGACGAACCATGTTTATGGGCTTTTGAAGGGGTTTAAGAGGCAATTATCTTCTTAGTAATGATTCATAAAATACATGCCCTTGATATAAAAAAAATTGACATTAAATGGGAGGATATATGGATGGTATCCTTATCTTAAGAGAATTGAAACTATCACTCTCTCTCTCCTTCATTAAACAATCTTATGAAAATGGCTCTTCTTGGCCTACCAATGACTCATTGGAGTTTTTTTGTGTGAATCTTTCCCTATTTTCACCTATAACTTATACCTAAGAATGGATTTGATATTTTTAATGATGTAGAAGGTTTTGGAGATATTTAGTACATTACTCAACATGATAAACCTTTAAATTAAACCTGATGAGATTCTTATTCATTAATAAAACTATTCATTTAAAGTAAAACACCCTATTATAACTATTATAGGTGAAGAAAAGATGTTTCATGGAGTTATTCTTTATTGTGCAAGTGGTGGTGTAATGTAAAAAATATCCTAACTTCATTTCAACCTGCCATTTTTTTACATATGGATTTGAATTAATAAAATAAAGAGGTTTCATGAGTGAGTTATACATTAAATAAGGAGTATTTTGACACCTTGGCAAGTTATATAAGCAAGTGAGATATAATATGCTCCTCAACAAGTGTAATGTGACACAAAATACCCTTTTTGACATTTATGTATGATTTTTGACCTTAAAACTTAATATATCCCAAGGCGGAACATTATAACACTTCAACAAGAAATATAACAAGATAATTGAAACCTTAAAGTTTCCAAAATTACCTTAATCTCTCCAAAAAACTTGTAAAGACAAAAAACTATCTCACTAGATTTGCTTCTAGTACACCATCCACTATAGAGAAACATGTCATATTTGATATAAATAACATAATTATTTTCATCATGGGTTAAGTATACCTTAATGTCTCCAAAATAACCTTAAATTTTTTAAAATTAGACTAACCTATGCTAAACTGCATTACATACAACCTCATAAAAGATCAAGGCACAAGACTAATTGGAAAAAGCACATGTTATAAATGTTATCAACTTGATACGATCTTTTTTAGACATATCTTCAAAGGAATAATGATTCAAGATTCAAGATTTGTATGGTGGGGTTTGCATTTTGGCATAAGAGGCCACAATGTCAACATTTTTGGTAACTCACAAAGGTTGGTTAGCCTATAAATCATGTATAACAGTAGCCTTATCAGTCCATTGGGATATGAAGTCACTCATTACTCAACACCAAACCTTATTTATACTTTAATACTGGCTGAAATTTTTTAAAACAAGTTCAAATGACTGATAATGCCTTCCCAAACACACAACAAATAAGACATACATAATAACAAGACACCATTCTTGTGCCATGAGGCACTTAAGGAAAAGAGAAAATCAAACCACTCAAAAACATGTGATAGAAGTGCTTAGAGAGATTAAAATAATAAAATACAAAAAATATTTTTATCTCATATGGATCAAAGAAAAAACCTCTTTGTCCTCTCCATGTGGTTAACAAAGATGGGAAACAAGTTGTTGCTCGAGTTCCATTCCAGTCAGATAAGATCTTTTCATGTTTGTCAACCTCTTTGACTTGTCTTCAAGTGAATCAACTGAAGCAAACATATCTAAAATATAGAAAAACTCTTATTATGTTTTAATGGTCACCTCAACTTGCTCTTCAACATTGATAATGATCTCCAATGTGATCACATTCTGGTTCATAGGAACAGTTACAATTTTAGTCTCTAGTGGTTCATTAGAACAATGTTATTGGCTTTTTATGACAAATTAATATATGTTAATTGGTTTTTTAACTTCTAAAATTTATTCAATATCTTCAATGAGCTCCAAATGCTTATCTCTAAATTCATCAATGTCTACTTGATATATGCTTTGATCAAAATCATCTTGAACATGCTTTCCAATCTTGGCAACCACTTTATCAATGTCTTCACTAGGATATGTAGGCCTACAAAGAGTCTCAATGTATTGAATCAACTCAAGTTAATTATGTCACTAAAAAACATAATCATTTTTCTCTTCATGTTGTGCAATGTCATCAAGTATTTCTTAACTACTTAAACACCCTTGAATTTTATCTATATCCTTATTTGTCATACTCTAGGGAATATAACTTTCCTCAAGATCTACTATAACCTGATCTTGGACCTATTGAAGATGACCTTAAGGAAGTTTTTTTTTCTAAGATCCTCACACTACTCAAGTATAATTTTTTCATTCTACCCTTCAATGACATTAGATATGCTAAATAGTTAAAGTTCCTTAATGAAAACATGGTAAAACTACTACCATGAATCATCAAGTTTCTCTTGCTCATAAAGAATTATTGAAACTCTTTTTAAGATTTCATTTTTTTCATTTATGGAGGGTTCATCTTGTGAAGTAACTAATTCTACCATCTCACATAAATTTTATTCTTCATGACCATCATTTTCAATGAAATAAAGGAGTTTATCTAGTATGCTTACCTCCCCTTGACCACCAATAACATATTGAAGGACATATAATTGTACATATACTATAACCATCACTTGAACATATTAATGATAGAATTATTGAGGCTCACTTGCAATTTTAATTATATTTTAATCCTCAAAGACTCTAAAAAGATCTTATTCTATTCCAAATATAAGCTCATTTGACTAACACAACTCTTGATCATTCCCTTGATTGCATTCTTTATTAGAGAGAGTTGACATATATTAATCAAGATACTCTTTCTCCTTCTATTTCAATTTTGATTCCTCCATTTTAGTGGCACAAATATTTAGCATTCTATAACCAGGGTATTAGGTCCAAGAAGGATGCCATGTGGTCATCTATTCATCATCTTCTCTTGAAAAATTTTCATATTCACCTGAATGCTCTTATTTTTCCTTCTATACAAAATGTTCTCCTTATAAAAGGGAGATAGTGTGAGGGCAATAAGTTTCACTTGGTGGCATAGGAATACATTGAATTATGGGTTACTCTTGTATGGGGCTTAGGGTTGAGACATTAATAAGACTTTGATATTTGTAAGTAGTAGTTTAATTCAATAAATCTTTTAATGGAAGGAAAGAAACTTATGTTAGGGATGTTTCATTTTTCTCTTTCCACTCAACAATTAACATCTCACATTTTGATATTCCTTAGTTTTCATGAATAATTACAACTAGAGGGTTGGATAAGAGGTTCAATAATCTTTAATTCTTTCTTGGTTTAGGATTTTGAGTGACTTGAGGAGGAATGGGTGGATTTTGCACAAGTATAGGCTCTTTAATAGGATTGAGAGTCTTAAATCTTGGAATTCTGAAATAAGTAGACTGAATTGAAGGTTCAAGGGTTTTCTATTATTTCCAACTCGGGATTTTAGATTCAATTCCTTGTGTTCTTATGGGAAGTTACTACATTTGATCTCTTATAGTCTCACTTTATCCCTTTAATGATTCTACCTTTTGTTGATGTATATATGTCTGATATGAAATATCTTCTTGATGACTATTGTACCCTCTTTCCATATAATTCTTAATGCATTATCTCTCAATGTCAAGTTTGATGATTGAAATGAACATGAATTTCCCAAGGCTATTTATAAACATGAGAAGGGGTGGGAAGGGGGAAAGTATAATGAGAAAAATGATATCTTTATAGTTCAAGGTTTCTTGAGGTGAAGCCTCAAATATTCTTAGCTTGATATGAAGTATTTGAAGGTATAAAAGATACATTTAAAAAAAATATAAGTTTGAAATACATACCAATTTATGATCTTTAGATACTTGGAATTATTAAACTAACTGTATATAACATAGAGTTAGCATTTATGCTTGTATAAATAATTCCAAAGGCTAATGTATTGAATATCAATGTCAACAACCCTTCAATAAATTACTTTGACTACTAGTCCCACAATGAGTGCCAAAAATTATTGTCACTTTGAGTTGCACACTTTGAGGAGGTGTTTCATGTCTCCTCACCCAATTGACATAATGAAAACACTCTTAGGATGTGGGTGGCCTAAAAAATGGAGTGAATATCTAGAGTGGGTTAGTTCCCTTGATGTTATACCTAAGACTAATACTACACCTACTCAATTAAAAGTAAAAGATAGAGAAACTAAACATGAAAGTAAAAGGGGTGATGCACCAAATGTATTTAATAATACCACTCATTTATAGGCACAAAATTGAATCATATAACTAACTAAACACTACACAAATCTTATTATAATAATCTTGCATCATTAATTTTTAGAGAGGATAGGAGTCAACACATAACTAAGAGGGAGGAAAGTATCCACTAGTAATAAATGCATAAATTAGATATAAAACTAATTACAACCTGTAATAATGACTTCAAACTACATATAAGTGATAAAATAGGATATTAAACCAAGAAGCACTAGTTCATCACTTGATAAAATCAATTATTCATATTACACACTTAATACAATCATAAAATAAGGTAAAATTTAGTCATTGATTGGTTCAAAAGGCTTATAAAAAGAGAAAATCTTCATCATAATCATGTGGAGGATATTTAAAAATCATTCAAGGCTGAATATATAGAATAATGGAAAGAGAGAGATTACATGTATAAAGTACATCATGACTATCATCCATCATCAAACTAGTTATAAATGCTAAGCGAAAGTGAAAAAATAGTCATATCATTGATCTTCCACATGTGTTATCTTGGCTTGATCATGAACTCATGAGATGTGGAATATAAGTGGTTATTCAACTATTATAACTCATATTTATTCACTTGAAACTTCCATTTTCTTGTTTGGAGTTATAAGTTAAGATCTTGAAGAGCAATCTAAATCTTGACACATGACCTAATTGATCTATTGAGCATCCTTATACTCCATTATTATACCTTAAAATTATTTTTTCATATTAGTGAAAGTGATAATTAATCTTATACATCCCTATATTGTGATCCTTATCCTTAGAACCTGCAACTTCATGTCAAAACTTGTTTCTTCCAATCAATGTAATGAAGGAAAGACTATCTCTCATATAGGGTCTATCTTATGATTGAATATTATCACAACAAAACTATTATTTTCATGGATTTTTTGTATAATATCATGGAATATATTTTTATATTTTATACCATCTTCAATAACTAATGTGTAGGTATATTAGGTCTCTTGTCTTCAACATCATTTTTACTTACTACAAGGTCTCTTGAGAGACACTTGATGGAAACATGCATCCAAGCTCCTTCTCTAGGTCTGTTAAAGGAAAAAATTGGTTAATTAAAATATCTCACTCTTAAATAACTTAAAAATCCTAGTGTATATTTGAACTTTCTTGAGAACAAGCTTGAAAATATGATCAACTAGCAAACTGCATGTGTATAAGATATCTTAATCTACCTATAACTAGTGGGATGAGATTGTTTATGACATGAGGGTATGTGTAATATGTGTCGTAAAACATATAAAAAATTAATTAATAGGTTTTAATGCCTTAGATTACCTTAAGAAGGTATGCATAGTCACTTACTTGGTGCAAGCAAGGAGACAGTCCTAGTTTAACTTAGTTTAGATGATTGAAACCAATTTAAGGACCATAGATACCACATAAAAGGCTTATATAAGGTCATTTTACCTCTTCCCAAATATATAAAACTTATTAAAATGGTTATGGATCTCAAAATTAGTCAAACACCATGTAAATAGTCAAAAAGATGTAGTTTTAAGCCTTTTCACATGGTTTCCTCCTCACATGTGCCAAGATTATGGCTCCAATAGATGCTCATGGTACTTATATATGTATTATATGGGTTTTTAAGAAATTTAAAGTTAATTATAATCCATTATATATTTTTTTATAGTCATTAAGCTTCTTCAAAAGCTTTGCAAGGGTTTTGACTTGTTTACGTTCTTATGCTCATTAAGTACACATCCTCAACTAATCAACTAATGAAAAAAATTTAAATTATAAAAACCAATCAACCCATAATTAGATTTTATTCCATGCATTTGATACCCTAACTTCTCACATGATTAAATTAAACTTCTCAAGCCTCTAAGGATTTATGATGAAGGTTGAGGTAGGTGTTTTGAGAAAACATTATTTTTCATGCTTATTTCATGGTCAATAATTCCTATTATAGGATTGATCCATGATTTAAAATGTCTGAAGATAGTTATCTCATTTATTTGACCCCTCAATATTCCTAAAACCAATTTTAGACCTTGATTGGGATTTAATGGTAGATTAGTAGGCACTAACCTAGTGGTCTTCCAATGATGGTTTTTAATCATGAAAACCTATAAATTAATAATCTAAATATACTTAATGGTTATTAAAACTTATAAAAAAACTCTAATCCCTATTTTCAACACCAAAATTTCACTTACACCTATAGTCTTGACATAGTCAAGCCTAATATGTATGATCAAGTTATCTCTTTAGAATCTGGGCTTGTTTTTCTCTTGAAAATTGTCATAACACTATGAGGGGTATTTGAGATATAAATTTAATTTACTAATATATATTCCTAGGCTATAAAGTATCATAATATTATCAAGAATCTTACAAACACCTCAAAACTTGAAAACGTACCTGTAGGTGCACATTCCATGCTTAAGCCCATTGTAGAATTCCTCTTAGGTTGATTTCACTAAATTTTATGATCTCAAATATCTTGATATAAAATTATATATTATTTTAAAAGTTTTAAAATCTTGTCTAAGGAGGAACCATACAAGACTTATCAAGAACTTCTTATTTTAAACTTGCAGACGTGTATAATCTACTAGTGTATGCATGACTATATTGGTTCCTTACCATATCTATTATTGAAAATCTCAAAGTAGGTTTGATGAGGGATTTAATAGGATAATAATCAAAATTATTTTTTATATAATTAATACTTGAATGAAGGTGTGGTAATTATCTCTTCACACTAGAAACCTTGCCCAATGATCTTAACTCAATGGCTCTTAAATTTACCTATCACCTACAACTCCTTATCAAAGAAGATCATTAATTTATTTTACCACTTGTTATATGAATTATTGAGATTATTTATATTACTTAAAATTATTATAAAATAATCACTTTTATTGGTGTAATCAATAATTGAAATCAAAAGTTGTATTGCTCTTCTAGGCTGAACAGGGTTAATACCCTTTTTAAGAGATCATTGACCAATCTGATTTCTTATTATGAAAAGGATTCAAAACACATATGAAATATTAACCCATGTTATTCACACCATAAATGAACTAAAACTTTCATCTTTTGATGTCAATATTCTAAGGTGCATGTCTATAGGTTTCTCTTTCAAGCTCAAATTTCATTGAATACATGTAGATATGTCATAATGGTCTAAGATATGAAATAATGGTATTTTTGACTTGATTAATGACATAATATATCTTATTTCAAGTAGTAAACATCATAACCTACCAACAATCCCTCATTCTGAGTCTATAAACTTGACACAATCCCTTAGCATTCATGCCTAGTTAATTTTATTATCATATTTACTATTTTTACTCCTTGAAGAGTCCTAAAATAGATTATTTAAGTCAAATAAACTATGAATAGATATTTTTCAATCAATTTTATGCATAAAAACATATCACATTACCACATTTTTACTCTCATGTCAAAAGACTATAAAACTTGAGGTTTTCTACCAATGTAGTTCTGATAAATTGATTGTGTGCTTGGAAATAGGTCTTGTAAGAATTTTTATATATCTTGAGAGTTTTACTAAACCATCACCATGAACCCATAAATCTCAATTTTTTTTATAAAATTGATGACCATGCTTATGGGGTTTTAAATGTGTTTAAGAGGCAATTATATTCTTAGTAATGATTCATAAAACATAAACCCTTAATCTAAAAAACCCTTGGCATGAAATGAGAGAGAATATTGGTGGTATCATTCAAATATTATAATTTTAACTAAAATTCTCTCTCATACATGAAAAAATCTTATAAAAATGGTTATTCTTGGCCTGTCAATGACTTGATCGAGTTTTTGAGTGAATATTGCCATGTTATGACTAGTATCTTCTACCTGAGCATGGTTTTGAGCTTATTGAGGATGTAGGAGGTTTTGGATATCTTGAAGACAATATTTAACTTGAGAAAATTTTCAATGATACTGTCTAATACTCTTCTTCCTCAATAAAACTATTTATTTAAATAAAAATGTCATGTCATAACTACTATAAGTATGGGCAAGATGTTTCATGTAAAGCTCTCAATAAATATGTAAGTGGTGGATTAACATATAAAATATCTTGAATATCTTGAAACCTTACATTATGTTATATTTAAAGTTGAATCAATAAAATACATACGTTTGATGAGTGAGTTATACATTTAAAAAGGTATATTTTGACACCCTGGCAAGGTGTATGGGCAAGTGAGATATAATATTCTCTACAACAAGTGTCACATGACATAAAGGACCCTTTTTTAACTCTGTGTGTGATTTTTTACCTTCACACTTAATGTCTCCCAATCCATCTACATTATAACACTTCAACAAAAAAATATAACAAGATAATTGAAACCTTAAAATCTCCAAAATTACCTTAAACTCTACAAAAACTTCTAGTCCATCATCCACTATAGATCACCATGTCATCTTAGATAAACATAACATTATTATTCTCACCATGGGTTAATTATACCTTTACTTTACCAAAATAACTTTTAACTCTATTATATTACCTAAACCTATGGTGAACTACATTTTAAAAGTCCTCACAAAAGATCAAGGAATAAGACTAATTGGACAAGACATGATATATACCATATAAAACTAATAGGACCTTGTTTATAAATATTTTCAAAGGCATAATGATGCAAGAGTCAAGTTTTAGATGGTAGGGGTTGCATTTTGGCCTAGAAAGGCCAAAATGTCAACAAGAACTATGGTTGAAAATGAATCCCAATCCTGCATTAGAACACTCAAGATTAATAATGGTGGTGACATCACATCAAAGGTATTTGAAACCCATATAAAACAATATGGAACAGATAAAATTCTCACAATTCATTACACTTCTCAATAAAATTGAGTAGTTGAGGGGATGAACATAATTGTCTTGAACATGGTTCAGGCCATGTTATGTTTCAAAGGGGTCAACCTTCATTCTTGAGAAATAGAAACTCAAACATTTGTCTATTGCTATAAGAGATCACCATAAAAATCCTATAGATGAAGAATCCATATGAATTTTAGTGTGGTCATTTCCATTTACTTAAACATATTTTTATTTTTAGAGCCACATGATACACATTGATTCCAAATAAGAAAATTAAAAAACATGAACACATGAGTTTCAAATGCACACTTTTGGGATACTTTGAATATTAAAAAGTATATTTTCTATTTTATGACAATAATAATAAATTTATCATTGGAATAAATATCATATATTATGATACTACAAAAAACACAAAAATATTAATTGATAATTGAATTGACTTGATAAATACACCAAATTTGATGTTTTGAAGGATGTTGATTTAGAGGTTCTAAACAGTGAATGGGGAACATAAAATTAGGAAACGATTTAATCTTTATTGACTCCATTTATTTAAAACCATACTCCCCCATCAAAGCAATGTGTATCCTCATAAGAGGATGGTTTGATGTTATAAAATTAATGAGCTTCAAATATGTAAAATGAGGCACTAGTAACTCCATAAGATCATATAACATGATACCAAAATGGGTTGAACATACATTGAAAGAAGTCATAGATGATGAGGTTTGAAAAACACACACTAGAATTCCATGCACATTTTCACATCAATCAAGCAAGTTTTTGGATTAAATTCAAGATAATATAGAAAAATTTATGGTGGTAGACCCTATGGAAGATGAATTCAATGTGTTTTTTTGACTCTAAACTCACTTCCTTAAAAAAAATTAAAAATATTGATGCATGGAAAAATTATATGAAAAGTGGGTATGATGCATTGGCTGAAAAAAAAAACTTGGATTTTTTTAATCCTCCAATTAGTTGTAAACCTATTGGGTATAAGTGGGTATTTATAAATATGTGTAAATTCTATGTCATGCTTGAAAATTAAAAATTAAGGCTTCTCACAAATGGATTTACTAAAAAATAAGGAAATGTCTAGAAAAAACTTTATAGCAACAAAAAATAGACTACAAATGAAACCATGTTGTCCCTAGTAGTTCACAATGAATGAAAACTTCACCAAATGGATATCAAAACTACATTTTTAAATGGTGATCTCATATAGAATATACATGAATCATCCTAAAGGTGTTGTATTAAATGATAAATATCATAAATTATGAAAAATGGAAAAATAAATGTATGGCTTGAAATAAGCCCCAAGAGTGTGGTACAAAAAAATCACTGAGCACCTCCTGAATATGAAATTAAAATGTTTTAAGTTTTACTATGAAATTATTTTTGTCAAAAAAACTTTATCTCTAGTGGTGTACGTGGATTATTTTCTCATCACAATAAATAATGAGAGATACACTTAAAAATTTAAATCAGAATTATGTTCATTACTATTTGGGTATTAAAATGATTTAAAAACCAAAGTATATATTCATCACTCAATAATAATACATTGGTGAATTCATTAAAAAAATTCAAATGACATATTATAATCCTCTTGGTATGCCCATGTAAAAATATCTAAAATGGATATTATAAGATACCACATGTTTAGTAGATTCTACTAAATATAAACACTTCATTAGAAGTTTGATTTTTATGACCAAAACTAGACCATATGTTTCTTTAAATGTTGGTTTATTTATCGATTCATGTAACAAAATTGATAAATTAATTGGGTAGAAGGATAAAGTGTCATTTGATGTCACAAATAAACAAAGAATTTTGAGCTCAAATACTTTAGGACACGAGACTTAAAAATTCATCCAATATTAGGATTATGACCTCGCTAGTAATTTTGAAGATGGAAAATCTACTTCATGGTTTATAATAAATTTTATAATAATAATTATGAGTTGGAAGTTAAATAACCAATTGGTGGAAACATTTTCTATAGAATAAGTAGAATACATGATATCTTTTGAGGTAACCAAATAAATGCATTGGCTCAAAAGGGTTATTTAATATTTCCAAGAATAAAAGTTTTCATCATTAATTCTCATGGTTGATTAAACATCTATAATTTAAATGGAAAATAATGTAGACTTTCATGATTTAACTAATCACATCAACACAAAATTCCATTTGATTCAACATTATGTGAAAGATGGCAGTGTAAAATTACCACATTGTCCTACTATAGATAAACTAGTAGACATATTGACAAAAGCACTAGGATGAGAAAATTTTGAAAAATTCATAGCTATGCTTCGTTTCATAATAAATCATATATATTAATGGACTCTAAGGGGTAGATCAAGCATTAATATTATTGTAATATAATAATGTTAATCCTAAGAGTAAATGTAGATATTTTTCCTCATAATGGTAGATAGATAGTATCCATAGGAAGTTAAAGAGTCTACTTAGAATATAACATGAATACTGACATGCTTGGTTATATATTATTATAATATCTCATTCTCAATTATTGAAAAACTTTGGTTTGCACTAAATTTCAATATTTCATTTTCATTTCATTCCTAGTGTAACATAATAAAAAATTGCTATATATGTAATTATTATTAATAAAATTATGTTATTATAATTTACATGTTGCTTATCACTTATTAGTAGAAAATATCCATAATTAAAACATAGTTGAAACAATGATGAATATCACTACTAACTTTCTTTTTTTACCTAAGTAAAACCCATGGGAGATATCGAAAAGTAATTCAATATCATGATTATTGTATTATGACATAATTCACAATTATAACTATAAAAAAATCAACATTTCATAATAAAGATATGTTAAAAGTGTTAAATATTCCAATTGTAATAATAAAATCATAATATGATATACAACATGGTTCACCTAACATAAATAACACTCAATTGGATACTATAGTTTGGTAGTATAAAGGATAAAAAATAGTTTGACATTTGATTTATGGGTAAAGGTAGGGTTAATAAATGGCATTATTAGAGAACTTGTTCACATTGTCTATAATACATGTACTAAACCCCTATCTTTCACATATATGTATTTATTATATTTAACAAGTATTTTGAGGCCTCTATGGGATACAATCAACATCATGAATTTTAAATCTCCTCATGCTAAATGGTGGAATGGTCAAAAAATACTATGAGAAATAGCATGGGCCTTAGCAATACGTAAATCATAAGGTATGCCATTAGATAATATAATAATAGATATTGGAAAACATTGATTTCCAAGGCTTGACATTCATTGTAATTTCAAGAGTAAAACCACTATCTAACCTCTACATATCCCCTACATTTTTGTTTAACAAATATGTAAAAATGAAATAAAGTACATATGAATAAAAATAGGTAAATATGTAAATAACCAAAAAGAAGAGCAATCCTAACTCTCTTCAAAATATATTTCACTACATTTAGAAAAAGTATAAAATTTAAATATTTTTTATTGTAAACATATATGAATAAATCAATCTACACTCATCATAAGAAACTAATGATTTCACTTACATACACCGTATTTTATACCTAGCAAAATTGCTATGTCCAATAGCTTATTATGTCAATAATAACATGAAAAAATATATAATAATATTTTAAATCTCTTTTATCTAAAATTGAATTTAATATACCACACAATAAAATTGAGTCAAATATACCACACAATAAAATTGAGTCCTATGGTAAAAATTATTCAGTGATAACTCAACTTTTAATTGTTTACAGTTTATGGCATGAAAAAGTGATGGTGGGATCCTTTTAGTCGAAGTGACATGACCAAATAACTTTGGAAACTCTTTAACACCCAAGTCCTCACACTACTATCTTTTTATCTTTTTGAAGTTGGATCATTATAGAGAAGAACCAGAAACCTAAGGATACATATCGTGCATATAGATTATGTAAATCACAATTCAGAAACCATGAGTAAGGAACCTTTAAATTGGTAAGCTTCATCAAGGGTGTGTTTTGTTTGGATCCTAAAAATAAAACAAAATTGGATTCAAATAGGTCTCAATGGTTTGTTTTCATGACCTCATGAAAATATGTTATATAATTTATATATATAAATTGTTATCAAGATCTTACTCTTTCCTTTCTATAATGTCCCCGAGTTTCTATAGGATAAAGTGAGTGAAATTATAAATTTTAGATGAAGTGGGTTGGTTATTTTGTACAAATATATTTAATATAATATAATTTTTATATTAATATCCATAGAAGGCTAAGAATGGTCTATGGGATTGAATAACATATTACATGAATTTGGTATAGTAAGGGGGTGCCAAAAGTATATCCAAATAAATAAAAAGATAAAAAATATGAATGAAAAACCATGATTATACTATTTGAGAGGCCAACATATTTAAACTTATAAAATGTGTGATGTCTTACAGATTCGTACCAAGTTGTTTGTGTATATGGTCTCTTGAGATACCTTAAGCCTATTACTTAGAAATAAAAACTAATACTCTTGGAATTGTATGTTTGCAAAGACAAAAATTTGAGTGTTCTTTGTCTAAGTTGAGTTTTTTTATAGATGAAACATGCTAAATGGTTTTGTTACCCATATTGAATGAAGATCCTTAAGGATCCATGACAGTCTCTACAAAGATAATGGTACCTTCCTCAAATATCATAGTAAATGGGTCACTTGAATAAAAAATGCTATTCATTTTCAAGTTATAGAAAACATAATTGGCATATAATCTCACTTTTCATGAGGTTGTGATCATATTCCATTCAAATTTTATGAGAGAAAATGTGTAACTAAGATAAAAGGATCCTTTAAAATGATGTAAACTTCCTCATCACGTATCAAGGAATTTGATTTCTATAATTGTGAATGTAGGAATAACATTTGAATTAATGGAGACACTTTGGTTTCAAAGGATATTTGGGATTGAACCATGTAAATTTAAAGTAAGATTCATTGATCTATTACAAATATCTTTGTTGACTTCATGTTTAGAGAATTGAGGAGTGTTAATAGAAAAATCATGATGAGATAGTATTTATCTACCAGTATCTAGCTTCTAGAGGAGATCTATAACTCTTGCATATAAACAAGAATCATGTGTTCATGATATGAAGTGTGTTCATTAAGGAACTTACATAAGATTATGATTATATAATTCACCATAATAAGGTCCATGCTAATGTAAATAATATTCTTCCTAGAAGATATGTTGGTAGAGGAGGCATAGTTCCGACCACTATGGATGGAATACTAGATGAGATCATAGACACACCTAGAGACTTTGGAACAAGACAAAAAGTCACCCAAAGCTTACAACATCGATATTGAGTAAGAAAAACATGGACAAAAAATAATAAATAATCAATATGAAGAAGGGAAAATGGATGTAGGTGAACATAAAATATTGAGAGATATATCTTGGATTGGATAATGCATAAAGTTGTATCTCCATGTTTCTCAAGAATATCAAATCATGAATAGCTAAATGATTGCCTCCAAAAAATAGAAAAATATTATGAATTTAAAAAAAATAATTATATGTAATTCATGAAGCTAACATGAACCAAACCAAAGGGTCACATGATGTCATGGTAGAAGGAAATGTAAAATTAGAGATAAATAAGGTGGAATGAAAAGATAAGGATATTTGGAGAGGAAGGATAGAGTGAGAATATACAAACATAAACCATTTTTTACATTATTTTCATGGTTTTTCCTTCTTTAGAAATAAGTATGGCTTATGGATTTGTACATGGTATCATATATCTAAAATGGTTTGGGAAAATTATTCGAATAAAGGTATAATAATTTTTTTGCATGGAAATAACATTGAATCAATTATAAGGAAAAAAATTTCATGTATGTTTATTTTATTATTAAAAAATTATTATTTTAACCATGATGGAAGCCATCTCTAAAATATTTCACTTAGTTTTATGTGTGATCATGATGGATGCTATTTTAGACAATATGTGTTGAGTAACCAGATTCTTGATTTGGATTACTCTTTTTTTAAAGCATGTTTTGTGAAAATATTTTATTTTATGAACTCTTATATGGTACAATATATTTTTTTTTATCCTGATATGGTTTTGAAAAATATTGTAGTATTTAAACTCTTAGAATAATTTGGATGTTAAGATATAATATTCAAGCATATGTTTGAATGTGAAACATTGAAACATATTACAAGTATTTGATAAGTAGCATATGTTAAGCATAGTATGTACAACAAGTGGATGAGTTATTATATTTTATGGGTGATTATTTTATTATAACTATATTTTGGAAATTTAAATAATATAAAATAAGCCATATGATTCATTTGGTTTAAGAACTATATATTCATCTATGCAAAGTCAGTTCCACTAGACCATTATGTTGATTGTAATTTAATTGAGTGTAAATGATGGAATATGACCATACGGTAACCTTCACCTATCTTTATAATATCTATATTTCCAATCCTAAACATTGATTATGTGCAAAACTCCATAAATCAATCTCCTTTTCTCTAAAACCTAGGTGTGCTTGTGAGGGCTACAAAGTTAAGAAAGTTGGAAAGTTTAATAGGTTGACCTAACCTCAATCATCCCTATTTGATGATTTACTATTAATTATGTATCAAATAATCCATGGATATAAATAAATATAGACATATGTTTCTCACCTATTATGATTATGTAATTGTGTTCAATTACACACACACACACACACACACACACACACACACACACACACACACACACACACACACACACACACACACACACACACACACACACACACACACACACACACACATGAAGTTAATGATTTGGATTTGATACTTGATAATGTTTGCTTTGACTATCCCTTAGTATTCTTTATAATTGGCTTATTATTTTTCCTAGTGAGTTATTTATAATTTACAATAGCAGGGGAGGTTTTATCAAATTTTCAATAGTGTATAGGTGTGTGTTAGATAAGACTATGTCCCTTCTGAATGAGACCTTGAAATTTTTATATATGAATCCAATTGGGTAGTTTATCCTACTATAGGAATGCTATAAAAATTACCAGACTTTAAATAATATTTTTATTCTAGTTTTTTTTCTAGGATAGGATTGGTATTGACTAAATTAGGTTAGTTCAAAATGTGATACCAAATAAATCCAATATAAATAGCCTATGTTTC
>JARHVA010002669.1:1012500-1040000 GCA_037957365.1 Torreya grandis
TAAATAATTACATAGGTAAAAGAGAGAACCATTAAGTTAGTTTCACTCGAAGAAACTGTATCAACCACTATAAAGGGATTATATATTCAATTGTATAGTCTCATTTAAGTTTGATCAAGTTTTTCACATATAAAAATAAAGGTATGATATAAAAAGTAATGAATAATGTCCATTCCCCCATCATGAATTCAAATCTAATTGTATAGTTTCTTTTAATGTACAATTAAATGTTTAATCAAAAGATAATGACCAGTTTTCGTTCCCCAATATTGACCATATATTTATCAATAAAAATTGTAATGAAAACCATTTTCCATTAAATTATAAATTATACCATTATGTATGTGTATGAACTAGGATCATGTCCCTTGAATGTTTACCAAATAATATAAAATGTTATGCAACTATATGTTTAATTCGAGAACATGTATCTCAAATTTATGTGCCTGTAGAAACCTATAATTTGTATTTGTATAAACTATGCTCATTTATATGCATCCAAGTGAGTTTTAATTTGTGCTCAAGTATATATAAATGGAGTGTATTTGCATGGCTACTAGCTTTATAATATGTACTTTTAAAAATATGTCATGTAGTTGAACCATTTGATATTTAGACCATAAAAATTTCACAATTTTTACTCTAAAATGATTTCCTACTCATGGGATTCCATCTCTATTAAAATTCCTTTGTAATTCCCTACTTTGACATGAGGGATGTGTCAAACAAGTCAACCATTTGAACAAATAGTTAACTATATCATGCCATGTATAAATATAGCATCATGTAATATCATGTGAACATGTGGAGAGTATGTCATCATAGTAATGGTTGTGTCAATTAAAACATGTATGTAACACATGTAATTTAGGGAATATAAGTTTCATTTTTAGATGGGTGTATCAATTAATCACATGGCAGTAATAAAACTAAAAATGATTAACTAATAAAAGTTCATGATGTAGGTAATCACACAATTCAATGTTAGTGAGCTTAACAACTACAAAAAACTCAAGTGTTAGTGTCACACATAAGGACATGGGTTCCATACAAAGGACATACATATTTTATTTTAAATGTCAAGGGACACATAAAAGGGACATAAATATGTAATAAATAATGGACATCAAATATATTGTATCAAACAAGGGCAAGAGCCACACTCAATATAGATAAATATGTTGTAAAATTTTCCAAATGGACACACATAATAGATGAGCCCAATATATCCTATCATTTTAGAGATTACCATCATCAATAGAGAATCAAACAAGGTAATCATTATACACCATCTATATGTAACAATTTTACATTATAGTATAATAAAATATGCATTTGTAATATATGAGTAAATAAAAACACATGTGTAAGTGATCCAAGTAGCTCAAAATGGTATAAAGGTGATAGAAATATATGCCCTAGAATATTGATAGCTATGGTATAAGATGTGAACAAAACATTGGCATGGTCATTAGGTAGAATAAGGTCAAACATTTGTATCTCTGCATATAACATGTATGTCCCACATCAGATTCGTATACCATGAAATGGATGTTTCTATGAAAATAATATGACATATACTAAACATCTAATAACTAACAAACATAAATAGTGTAATATAATAATCATTTCATGTTTAAGTCCTAATTTTGTATTTTTTTAATGTTTTAAATGATTTCATATTTTCTTAATTATATATATATATATATATATATATATATATATATATATATATATATATATATATATATATATATATATATATAATTTTAGAATGGTCATTAGGTAGAAGAAGGTCAAACATATGTATCTCTAAATGTAACCTATATATCCCACAACACACTCGTATACCATGAAATTGATGTTTCTATGAAAATAATATGACATACTAAACATCTAATAAATAACAAAAATAAATAGTGTAATATAATAATCATGTCATGTTTAAATCCTAATTTTAGAGTTTTTGAATATTTTGAATGATTTCATATTTTCTTAATTATTTTATTTTTTTTAGTTTTAGAATATTTGATATTTGAAAGTAAGTAAAAGTGTTAATCATTTAAAAAATATAAGATTTTTAGTGATTCAATAAATTTTAAATGTGTCAAGGTATAATGTGAATCTATTATGATAGAATAGATAAAGTGGAGGAAGTGAAACCAAACATAATTTCCCCACTATATATGTGAATAAAGATAATGTATCTCAAGAGAGTATGTAGGGATAAGGATCGTCATGTCCCTAGTGGGAAATAATAAATGTGTTTTCATGTGATATGTAAATATATATGCATATGATCATGTAAGCTCAATGGAGTCAATAAATCATGTGTGCTAAAATTATTGTGGGATAAGTGTAAAGGATGTTCATATCAAGATAATGATCAAAATGAAAGGGCCAAATGGAAAAAAAGCCAAGAGATAGAATAAAGGTCTATGGAAGGGCACATGACCACATGTATGCCAAAATAGAAGAAAATAATGGATAGGAAATCTAAGAGGATAGATAACATTTAAATTCAATAAATGATTTCATCAACATTCCCATCAGTTTCCTTCATATAATATGTGATTTACTGATAAATTATTTATTAAATCACCAATTAAGTGTTGCGTATATTTCTAGGTCATATTTCATTTTTAGAATAAATATTTTATACTTTGTTTTATTTATCTAAAGAAGCTTCCTCTCATGAAATGGTGAAATTCTAACCTTCATACTAAAATGTAACACTCATCATATCTACCTAATGTTTCCCCCATTGATTTTAACCATGATCTTCATATTATCATATTGTATTGATCCAAAATAGGGTCGATGTTAAATATAATGGAAGATGTTTCGAGCCAAATTGTTGCTATAAAATCAATGAATACAATGCATTATTTAGGGACAATAATATAACCAAAGTGTTGACCATCATATATGAGATATTAGATAAGTGTCATGCTGCATATATTTACTTTAGTAAAATATGTAATATCAACATTAGTTCATTTATTTTCATCAATGAGATGATATGAATAAAATGTTCAATATATTTGGAATGATTTTAAATTATCTACTTTGGGACTACTCTTTTAACGTGATCACTTTTAGGTATATCTTGCTTTGGAATGTCCTTTGTGAGAAACAATTTCCTATGCTAATGTTCTTTTTTAAACTTATCTTTTTGTAATTTCTGATTTTAAATTTATTTCCTTTGTAATTCATGATTATATAAATGTTCCATTTATAGTTTTTATTTATGTATATTTTTTCTTCCTCTTGTTCCTTTTTTAATTTTTATTTTCCTATTTATTCCCTTTGTAACCTTTACTTGTTTTTTTTCCCTTTGAACATTTCTTGTTATAATTACTACTTATGTAACCTTTATTATTCTAATTTTTCATTTTTTAATCTTACTTATTCAAATTCTTCCTTTTTTAACATTTCATTTTTAACTTCTTCTTTTGAGATGAAATCATAGTGTTAGTGAGTTACTTGATTGTAGTAATTGATCTTGAACCAAGTGCTCATTTGATGGATTTATCTAGTAGAATATCACCACTATCAATGATACTTTGTTTTTTTCTCTTTAAATCTAAAAAATTATCAATATGGTGTCCATGCATTATATGGTAGGAACAATAGTATTTTCAACTCCTTAGAGGATAAATAAGAGGTAATTTGATCAAAAAATTTCCATTATAATCTGACTTAAACTCTTATAATATTTATATACACTTTTTGAATCACTAGTTTTAGATATATCCCATTTTGGATTATGATCTTGAGACGAATTATTTTCAAACAAAAAATATTTGGATAGATATGTAGATATATAATTGACACTTGCATGCTATGGATTATTTATTTATGTGATCTTATTTTCAAGTGATATGATACCTAAATTAAAATATTAATTTTGATTTTACAATCATTTGTGTACATTATAATAATGACTATTTGATATTCAAGGGATTCAAAATCACAAGTATTAGGTACTTATAATTGAACATGTATATCAAGACCATTTACAGGGTTTGTGAGAAGTGGATGGGGATTAGGAGAGACATTGTATGACCTATATTAGTATAGACCATGATTACAAGAGAGATTTGATCTATTTTGTTAGTATTCAAGATATAAAAAATAAAAATAAAATAAACCTCACAATCATGATTCTCATTTTGGTCAAGGTTATGAAAAAAAGAATAAATAAAAAAAATTAAAAACTAGACTTATACCTTCCTTATAGACTCTCCTCCAAAACCAGCTCACATACAAGATTATGCCTATACGTAGATCTTGGATTCTTTTTCAATGTCATGTCATGATCACATGTGCATCATCTACACTTAAAATATGTATGATTGATCAAATATAAAATATTTTTTGAAGGCTTGATGGTTGAAAGGCTACTAAAAATGGCAGCACTTTGTTGTATGTTCAATAATTAAGAATATAGGTAAATGGACCTTTTATTTATAGTGTTTATAGATTAAATATGGTATTTGGATCAAGATCAATATGAGTGACTATAATTCCATTTAATTTTGGAGTAAAATGCATTTAATATTTTATATATAGGTTGCCTTAATAAGGTATGGCTTATAAATTCAAATTTGGTTGATATTTTAAAAGTGTTTGACAACTTTAAAAATGGTGTCATCATTCCTATATTTATCAATTATTCCATGATGATTTCATCATTTGACCAATTATCATGAGAGTTGAGGAATAATTCCAATTAATGAATTTAGAAAATAGGAAATTCCAAAATCTATGGAATTTTCTATTAGAAGAAGATTAGGCAAATTAATTGAGTGTAATTAACTTAATGAAAAGAGATGTGACTTTGAAATTTAAATAATAATTGAACACAATTATTCCCAAAAATTCTCTTTCAAAATCATAATTTTACTTAGGATGAATTATGTAAAGTTGACAGTTGCATATGGTGCATTGTTGTAATTAGGGATACCCCAATACGTTTCAAAATATGAATGTCAAGTGCACAAAATAATTTGGGTGTTTCAATGATTCATGTGTTATTGCTATAAATCATTCTAATTACAATTTTGACATGAGAGTGGTGAGAATTTATGTCTACAATTTTCCCCTATTTGATAAGGCGTTACAAGACACAAGTGAAGAAACATATTTTAAAATAATGAAAATGTCATTTAAAATTATTTGATAATGCTTGAAGAATGTTGTGTTCACATTTTTTTGAAACTAGTTCAATTTAATGAAAATGAGTATAAAATTATGCCCAAAATGATATTTGGGATTCCCATGATGCCCCATTCAGAGACTTCCCAAAAAATAATATTGACGGATGTGCCCTCAAAAACATAAAAATTGACAAGAAGAAAAGTGAAATCAACCCATGGATAAGATTAATCCATATAAGCCAATGCTTTCACATGTTGATGTCCACTAATGAATAGAATAGAATTTAATTGGCCCCAAGGTAGGTGGAAGTGGAAGGATGCTTCCTCATATAAGTGGCACACTTTGACATACCCCAAATAGGGTGAAAATTGTGAGATTAGGGTTATGATTGATCCCAAAACACATTGCACACTTTAATTTTCCCAAAGAATGCAAAAGCTATAGAAAATTGAAATTAGAAGAAATATAAACTGATTGACTAATGATTTTCCCAATAAAGGTGGATTTGATCATTGGCTTAATTATTTTCAAGTATATCTCAAGGATATAACCTGCTCCATAGATTAAAAAAGAGATGAAAGACCCAAACATAGGTGTAATGGTAGAATGAATTTTTAAATAATGAAAAAGCCACAAAATTGAGGCATAGGATAATGCTCAAAGGTAATGAAAGACATGATTGTAGGGACATAATAATGATAATATAATCATGTGATTATATTTAAATAATATATATGTTAATAAGGATGAAGAAAGGGTGGTTGAGATGACCCTAGAAACTGGTTGGTACTAAGCACTTCCTACATATTCCAGATGGACCTTAGGATAATGTAGTTCTCTCAATATGGGAGAAAATGGATTAGGAAAATGGTCATGATAAGATTGAGAATAATGATGGGCCAATGAAAATGAATATTTTTTTTTACATTTTCATTCAAATATGCATGTCCTAATGAAAACACACACACACACACAATGTTCACTTGTTTTGATTTGGTCAAGAAAATGGGATGATATGATCGGTTAAAGATGATCAAAATGATTGGATTAAATAATGAATGACCCTACAAGGGGATATTCTTATAGCATATGGGAAAATCATATATAAACGTAAATCACTTGAAATTTCAATGTAACACGTGATAGTATGCATAATGACTGACTCTAATCCAATAAACAAATGGAAACAACACACCAAGGATAAACACCATGATGATAATGATGATGTATGTCAATAAATGGAATCAAGTATAAGTTCAAAATAAGTATCCCCATGATTTTTAACTCATTATCATAATGGATTGAGTCGAGACAATAACAATAAAAATAAACAAACAAGTAAACAAACACAAACTGAAAAGAAAATCATTAGAAAGCATCTTTTTTTTTAACCAAGTCAAAATCCACTTGATAGCCTTAATTATAATGATAATAGATGGTTCCCTTAATAAAGGATACATGAAAGGGAAGGACACATCCCAAGGTGTCTAAAATTATTGGAACCAATAATGAATCTACCCCAATAGGATGGAATTTGTGAAGGACAAATCCCCACAGTTGCCAACATGACAAGCTCAATGATCAATCAATAAAAATGATTGGATTTAGGGCAAGCCAAATGTTTTTGAATTTTGTGTATTTATATCTCTCATGGAGATTTTAATCCTTTTTATAATGTTTAATACTTTATTTCTTTATATCTCTCATTAAGATTGTAAGAATTATTCAAATATCTAGGTCTTTTGGACTATTTTGCATGTTTTTAGGTTGTTGGCATCACAAATCAATGGAGGATTAAGGGATGCAGAATGTTTTATCTCATAAAATGATGAGATGATGAGAATGATAGCTCATAAAATTTCAATAACATGGCTTATAATTCTTTAAAAATGATGAGAGAGTGGAATAAGTGTGTCCAAGTTGACCTCAAAAATTGAATGCTACCTACATAGTCTCAATAAACCTCAAAACACTATAGTTCAACCTACAAGATGGGAAATAATAATGTATGAAGGACTAATGTATAATTTTAGATAATAATGAAAGAAAGGACTAAGAGTCTCTAAGGACCATGTCATGTGAAAACCAAATGTATTTATATATCAAACTATCATGTGGGTAATAGGCCAAAAAATTTCCTAAAATAGGTCTCAATATTTTTTCCACTTCCATTACAAGTTTAAGATGGGAATATTAATGGTCACATTAATATGGGTTGGGTTGAATAGGAGTGAATGGCCAAAATGGTAATAATATTAATGGACTATAATAGCCAAGACATCTTCAACAAAATGGTCTATAATGTAGATAGGATTTCCCTTAAGGTACTTTTACATAAAAATTTATTTACACATGATGTCATAAATATAATTTTCATCATGGTATTTTACCAAGGTAAATATTTAGATATTTTTTATTTGTTTTTATATATAAAATAAACTACTAAAAATGTAAATTAAGATATAAGGTTTTAGGATTACCTATGATTGGAAATGGTTGCACACTATTTTATCCTAAAATACGATAACTCTTTTTTATCTTGAAAGAATTACTTGTACATAATAGACAACTCAATCAAAGATAAATTAATAGGATATATGAGTGGGATTTTTGGTAATATATCACTCCCAATAAGTGGTACACACACTTCCTAACAAAGATGTCAACCCACTTTATAATCATTCAAGCATAAAAATATAATAAAGGAAATAAAAATAAATCATGTAACAATACATATATGATAATGAAATGATTAAGGTTTAATCTACGTTTATTGCATGGATATTATCAAAGTAGACATTCCAATAATATTTAACTACATATTATTTGGATTGAATTCTTTATAGTTGATCAACAATGGATTCTAAGGTGGGGGTGAACATTATTCCACAAATTCTTAGTTTGAAGGAAATGTCAATTTGATCTAATAAAAGAGGATGTGTGACTATGGTGAAGTCTTAAATAACAATCATGTCACAAATAACTCATCCAGAGTCATCGATAGAAAAATCAAGGGTTTAAGAAATAGGTATTTAAAATTTAAATCAGATTGCTAACTAAAAATGATTTGGGTTAGACATAATGGGATTTTAACATAAGTCAATGTTGATCTATAGGATCGATGTCAATTCAGGGAATTGACAATGATTCTGTGATTAGAGAAAAGGCTATGAGGGTAGGGATTTAAAAGATGTTTTTATGAGATTTTAGAGGTTTTTAATATGGCTTAAGATAATCTTAGAATGGCTTAGAATACTAATTAAAAAGATAAAAATAATGCAAAAATAGAATGTAAATCGAAATGAAAAATAGAATGAAATGCTAAAATAAGTAATGTATTAATGTTTATAATTCTCCCATTATATAGTGGACTAAAAATTTGATGAGTGTATTCATTATCTTCATATGAGTGTTTGATGTGTTGATGTAGGTGTGAGGCTTCCATTGAATGAACAATTGACTAATTGACTTTCTAGACACAATTATTTAGCATTGTAGTGCAATTACAAGTGTATAAAATTGGTCCTTTGGGCCAAAAGGCATGTAGTTAAATAGAAATCAATTCAATAAAATCTATGTTTATTATAGGGATAAATAATGACTTGAGGCTAAACTTACCAAATTTATTAAAACCATTCAATCATGAAGTCAAGGTAATCCTTAAGTTGTTTACAAAAAAAATGGATAACGAGGGGGTTATTGGTGGTTACAATAACTTACCTTTATTATGATTTGGGTGGATTTATTTACATTTTATGGTAGGTAATTAGTTAAATTAATTTACTTGAGTGAAATTAATTAATAAAACTAGTTACACAAGTTAAATGGTAAAATGTTAATCAGGTATTTACATGGGCTAAAAAAAGAATAAACAAGAAAGGGGACCTAAGACATAGACTAGCAAAAATAATATTGTGCAAAATACTAGTGCCTACATTTTCCATTCTTTATTTAGAACTTTTTAATAACCTACTGCAAGCCAAAAACTAAGAGAGTTATAATTCCCCAAGTTTATATGAGGAGGTATCCTACCTTAAACTAGGAACCTACGATGGATGACCAAGTGGTGACAGGATTGAAAATGAGGTGGTAATGGATAAGGTAGACAAAAAAATGAGCATCAATGATGCAAGGATAACAATCAAGTAAATGTTGCACTAAAAATATATGGGATATCCAAATATAAATTCCCCAAGTCAAACAAGTAATACATTTCCATAATTACGAATATATGGGCTCAATCAAAGGCAATCAAGAGAATAATGGATAGGATGGGCTAGTCAAAACATCTAGTGTGTTTGGTATGTGTGTATGGCCTAGAGATAGTTTCTCTCAAGATGAGGTACACTTTCAAGATTCATATGGGATAGACTCTAAAATGAGTGTAGACCTCTCAAAGGTTGTGGGACCAATAAGGGGTCTATACCCACTAGCTAGTAATGATAGGTAACAAGTAATGGGATAGTTATAACAAAAGATAACTTATGTGGCCTTGGGTCAAGACTAGAGGGATACAATTTTTTTTCAAGTAGTGTGAAGAACTAACCAAATGGGTAAAACCAACATCAATCCATAATATTGATGTCAATATCATAGAATCAATGTTGATCATAATAAAATCAATGTTGATCCACAAGGGTTATAAATAGTATGCCTAATATGCTAGGCATTCATTTGTGATCAAGAATGTGTGAGTGAGAGCCAAAAACTTTGACACCCATTTACACATCATGGATAAGTATAAATTATGGAAGATATTAGAAACCCACAGAGGAGACAAAAATTATTTCATGATGAGGTAGGCATTTTTTTTCTAAGTTTCTGATTTTTTTTGAATTTTTTATATTTTTTTGAATTGTTATAGATTTTTTTAGTTTTTAGAATTTTTAAATTATTTATATTTTTTAATTTTGTATATTATGTGAATTATTTTAAAAAAGTTTAGAACTTGTGAAAAAGGTTTTAAATTAATAAGAACCAGTCGTATCCTATTACAACCTTACATTCATGGATCAATGTCAATCATTATAGGCACTAAGACATAGTCTTAGAGATCCAATACTATGAGAGTATTGTGATAGAACATCTACTAGATTTACCTTGATGTGATACCTATATTTTGACATAGGAGAGATCATCTCGATGGTTATCGGGTGGAACACCTAGCCTGGGGAGCATGGTATAGGGGGGAGGTGGTAAGGATGGATATGGGGGCGGAGGTGGGGATAACATTAATTTGAGTTACATCTATTTTATATATTATCCACATTTTTTACATTATACTATATATAGAGCCATTTTTATATTGTTACTACCTAAAGATCCATCTTTGTATATTTTACTTTGAGACATTCATGAGTTATTTATATATAGATTTTTTATTATGAGTTAGCATTATATATTTTTAGATTATGTTGATATGATGTGATTCATAGATTTTATATTATGGGATGTATTTAATTTTTTCCAATGTTATGAAGTAATTATGAGATTATAATGCTTTGTTAGTTTTGTTTTATGTTTTTTTATGGATCGTGATAATGGGATAAAATATAGTGATTAATGATTTTATAGTATGACATTATGAATGTGTGGATTGATAATTAGATTATATTTAAAAAATTTAATGATTATGATTAAGAATAAAGGAGGTATTTACAACTCCTTATTGGCTTGGATTTTCACTGGAGATAACAAAATTGTTGCATCTGCATGTGCATCTTTTTTTTTACTATTAATAATGACTTTTAATAACCCTATGTCAATTAAGTTCATGAATTAATAGATAAGAATTAATATGGATTTGATTTTTACACTATGTAGGACAAAGCTTATGATTTTAGGAACATAAGTATTTTGTCATGTTTTTAGAACTATAAAGCTGACCTTGGAACCTTCATATGTAGACTAATCAATGCATGTTGTCTATGATTTTGACATAGTTGATCAATATGGGAAGCTTTCTTGGGATATTTGAGATTTTTCTTTAGGGATTTTGATTTTTAGAGACATGATTTATAAAATTGATCAATTAAATAATTTTTCCATTGTACTTGGTATTTTAAGTAGCCATCATTAGAGGGAGTGGTCTATAATTTAGGATATATGCTTGCATAGTTGTCCTTCAAGGGTGTAGTCTATGACTTTTTTATGCATTTTTATGAATAGTTATCCTTCATGGGAGCAGTCTATAATTTTACCTTTTTCTTTGATATATATTTTTATCCTAAATTATTGATTTTGATTTAAGGTAACCAAGGCTAGATTCAATCTTGTTTATATGAGAAAATATTTATATCCCTAAAATAAACTTTTTTAGGTGATAAATTTTAGGAAATAATGATTTGGGGATCCTTATTGTGATAGGTGGAGCTTATCCATTAAGAACATGTTATGAATAGATCTGGTGTGTTCATATTTAAGGTGAGGATAGGCATACTATTAGATATCCACATGATTCTTTATCATTATTGGGTAGTTGAGGGTGATGGGAGATGGGACCTTAGGCTATTATAAGAACAATGGGAGAACATATATGCTGACTAAAGTTTATTTAAGTTTATTAAGAATATAAAGGACATAGATGCAAAGTGTTAGGAGGATCACATTATATTTTTCCTTAAAGAGAGGCCAAATGATATGGCCCTAATCCATATTTGTGAGTTATAATATATGATCCAAGCCAATTCAGAAAAAAATTTACTCACTTAATTTTTCCATATTTATTACATGTTGATTTTCATTAAGGACAAGGTCACCAATATTAAATTATCATTCTTTTATATGTTGATTATACACACATTTTATTCTTTCTTGATATACATGGATATGGTCAAGGGCCACAAATCAATACTCATATAAAAGTTCAAGTTTTGTTAAATGCTCTTGACATTAGTCCTCTTTATAAATGATGTCTCTAGGACAAATTCATAGAGAAGGAATCTATACTTCTAAAGGGAGTACAACTTCTATTCCATAGACCAAAGCGAATGAGGTAGCACCCATAGAGGTAAAAAATCTAGTACAATAAGCCCATAAGGCAAAGGGAATATGGAGATGCTAATTATTTCCATCCTCATTAACTACCTTAGTTAGATTTTTAATTATGGTTTCATCAAATACCTTAGTTTAACTATTAGCTTACAGATAATAAAGTGAAGAAAAGCCTAGCTTAGTGTTAAAACAGTCACAGAGTCTATGGACTTGCTTATTTTTGAAATATTTCCCATTATCTATAATTATCTTGTGAGGGACACCAAAGTGGCAAACAATATGATGAATAATAATTAAAAAAAAATCTTTGGTCAAAATGAGTGGAATAGACTCCACCCATTTATATAAGTAATCAGTGGTAGTTATGATAAAATTATGTTGGTGAGAATATTTGGGATTAATGTGTGCTATAAAATCTAACCCCCACTGAGAAAATGGCCAAAATTCTCTATCTACTTTGTAAGGTGTGACTAGGAGCATGTGATAGAGTAGAGTGTTGTTGACATTTTAGGCATTTCTTGACATATTCACAACAGTCCCAATTTATATTAACCAAATAATATCCTATTCAAAGAATATTCTTGGCAATAACTAGACTGCTAAAGTGTCCCCCACATAACACAACATATGTTTATTGGATTATGAGGGTAGCCTAAAATTTTTAAAAACATCGAAGGAGTAGATCATTGAATCCTTTCTTATAGATAACACCCCATAGTATGATGTAATGGGTGGTTATTTTTTTCACTATTGAAAAAAATACTTAGATTTTTTAGATAGATCAGGAGGGATAATACCTTTAGATAGATAATCAGGCATCTCTGTATACCATAAATCTAGGTGATTTTATTCCACATCATAGATAAAAGGTGAATCATTTTAAATATAAGGGAGCTAGTTAATTTTTTGGATTAACAAAATAATATTGTATTCCTAAGGGGAGGATGGGATAAATGAATCTATGGAGGCCATGGTATCTACAAATTTATTGGTTATCAAGGAGTGGCTTGGATGGTATAGTGATCTAAGGTAGCTAATAGATGATCTACCAACACTTTATATTTCTAGAGGATCTCATACCTACATTGATATGATTGAAAACCAAATAGGAATCTCCATATATATACAAAAATTTAATACCTAGGGTTAAAGCATATGAAGACTTATGATTGAGGCTTCATATTCTACCATGTTACTGGTATAGCTAAAATATAACTTGAAAGATAAAGGCATAAGAGTAGCTTTGGGAGGTATCAAAATAATTCCAATGCCCCCTTCAAGATCATATTTGGATCCATCAAAGAATAAATCATTTGATAACTAGGATCCAATTGGAATGCAGAATTGATAGATTTATAAAGGAAATTGAATTAGATGGTTGATCACTTATAATATGTGCTTCAACTAATTAATCAGTGAAGATCTGGCCTTTAACTGACTTTTGATGGAGAAAATCTAGATAAAATTATGTTAAGATCATGATCCACCTAGCCATATATTGATTTTGGTAAGGCTTCAAATGCATTTACTTAAGGGGATCATTGTTCATAGTTTCATAGTTCTTATGATTAAGGAGATAGTGGTGAAGTTAAAAAGCCATAAAAACTAAATCCAGACATAGTTTTTGTTTTTATAGCATATCTCATATTTAATGAGAGTATGAATTATGTAATACACATGTTCTCCATGTTGTTTATTACAATGGGCAAGCATTACCCCCATAGCATGATCTATGGATAAAATATATAGGAAGAAATGTCACCCTTCTTCATGAGGAATAAGAACTAGTGGGGATATGAGAAAGTTATTGAGAGATTCAAAGGCCTCTGGATAATTAGAATCCTAGATAAACTAGGTATCCTTCCTCAAAAGGTGATGAAATAGTTGGTATCAATCAGATAGTTGCGAGATAAAACATTCAATGGGCTAAAATTTTCCTTGCAGCATACAAATTTACTTAAGTTTAAAAAGGGGTGAAATATCTATGACATCCCTAATCTTAGTAGGGTAAACTTATATACCATGAATGGATATTATAAAACCTAAGAGCTAACTAGAAAAGAGTAAAAAAATAAACTTTTTAGAGTTAAGATGGACATGGAATTGGATTAGGTGATCAAGGATTACATTAAAAACAAAAAGATGGTCTTTTCATAGATTTGACTTACTAAGAAGGTCATACACATAATATTCAACAATTTTATGGATTATATAATGAAATATATAAGTAATAGATCTTCAATAGGTGGATCACATGTTCTCTAGGGAAAAAGGCATAATATTGTAGCAAAAATTCCCTTGGGGGTAATAAAAGAAGTCTTATGATGGCCTTTTAGGGTGATAAGGATTTGATTATATTTGTAAAATCCATTTATAAGTGGTAACATTTCATGGCCTACTATTAGGTCCACTAGTTGATCAATGTTGGGAAGATGAAAGTCATCTTTAGGACACATGAGGTTAAATTCTCAAAAATCTATAGAAAGATGAAGACTCCCCATGGGTTCTATGATAGGCACAATATTAGACACCCATTGGGGGTAATCAATTGGCTAAATGAAATTAATAGACAAGAGGCATTGTAGTTCTTACTTAACTAAGATCACAACATAAATATGCATCCTTTAAAACTTTTACTTCACCAGTTTCCCTTCCTAGATAGTAAAAATGTTGTGAACAACAATAACAGGGTCAATACCTAGCATGTCAATATATAACCAAGTAAAAACATCACTTGGTATGTCGATAATGTGGTGAATTATTGATGATACTAATGGTGTAAATATTTAGTAACCTTAACTATGTGTGTGGAATATTAAGACCATATTTTAATGTCTATAGTGGCTTTATTTAGAAAAATAGACATTTTAGCTGATAAAAAATTGTGCAAGTGTGAATTTTCTATGCTTAAGTAAGTCAGGATAGACTCATCATCTTAACATTGAATAATGGGGATGTTAGGAGAGTATTATTCTACCATACTGGTAAGAGGGTGGATTTAGTTTCTCCATTATTATGATATGTCAGAGGTCCTAAGCTAATCATTTGGACTAAAAATATGTTTGGGGGAATTGAAACAACATCATTTGTTTCAAAGAGAACATTAGATGGTGACACTATGGTACTTTCTTCAGGATTAGATATAGGGGTAACTTCATGAATGGATTTTGGAGTTTTTTTATACCAAAGTCCATGTTTTTCATGAGGTTTCATAAAATCTCCCAGCGTGACATTGTGTGACCCTTGATCATAATGTCCCATACTAATTCATTTGTAGGCACATTGTTGTAAGTAAATTTGAACAAAGTGTGGTTTATCCAAGAATGATACACTCAAGGAGAAAGGTTTTATGTGAGATGTGATATCAAGATATGAGGATGATTGATTGATTATTCCATATACCAAATGAGTCTGTAGGAAAGGAGGCCCAAAAAGGATAACATCTTCAAGATTAGGATAATAGTCACAATGCTTATCTGAGCACCCATACTCTTGAAGAGTATGAAGGGTGTTCAATGCTAATAACTATTATTTTCCTATTATGGAGACTAGACGAGTCTTATTAGGGATTCACAATGAAATGATTGTAAAACTAGTCACACTTTATTGGATGATGTTAATGGGGTCACCTTTTTTATAAGAATAAAACATCATTAGGTTGAAATGTTAGGTTGTAGGTTTTAAATGGATGTGGATCAATGGGGACAATGTGGACTTAGAGCTCATGTTCCTATCTAGTACATTAGTGCAAATTGGATGGAACATAATGCATAAAATGGATCCATGTATGTCTTAGGAGGATATTATATTATAATTCTCCTTCTATCACATAAAATAACTCGTGAAGGACACGAGAGCATATTTGGATGGGGAGGACAATAGTTCCTAGTGTAGGATCCAATCTATCATTAAATGCTTTTAATACTATTGGGGATTGAGATACAACCATTTTGAGAAGTTTTAGTTTTTTAAATAGATTTTAGGAGATATTATTAATATTGGCCCCATTTTCAATCATCACTCTTTTGATTTGAGTTTGATTAACTTGTGCAATGACAAATAGGGGAAGGTCCTAGTCATCGAATAGTAATGGAACTAATTTATAATCATTAAAACTAATATATAAATCCATATATAAATATCCAATAAATGATAATATAGGCTTGGGTTAGTCATGTTTTACTTGTATGGCCTAAAGTATTTTATCATTTATTGTTATTATCGACGAGAATTATCAAGGAGTTCGTGGAGGGACATTTGTATAGGGTTTGGTGAAGTTACTTCAAAACTGATATATGTTTATGTTTTGAAGAGTTATTATTATAAAATTTCCAAAAATGGAGATTTTAGGTTTTTCAATGGAGGTTTTATAGCTTTATATGGTTGGGATAGGATCTTTAATTATGGATACTTTGGCTTTATTTAGATTTTTGGATAAGGGGGCCTATGCTTGAGATTGAGTGGCTATGTTTATGTTGTGAATTTATAATAGTGGAGAACTTGTCAAAGTTCTCATGTTATCAATATTTTAAGGTCTCAAGGGTTGATTAGGAATCGAGTCAAGATAATTAATCATGTTTTTTATTCTTGTTTTGATTTAGATTGTAAAGGATTTACTATATTAGTATCTATATTGGTTGTGTTTTTAGTGTTTGGATTCAAGAGGGGATAATGTTGCTTAATTAAAAGATTATATTCATCCAATATATTTTGAATCATGACTTTAAGAGCATTATAGGTCTCAGTGTCATGTCTAGTTATCCTATGATAAGCAAACACTTTATTTTCCCTATACCATGCCAGTTTTTGGATATGGGGATTAACCAATTTGATAGGAGGTAACATGAAAAGAGAGGTTTCTAAGAGTTTTTTGAGGATAGTGGCATAATATCCTCTCAAAGGATATTGGTTTAGTTTTTTTATATTTTGGGGTATCAAATTTTGGGTCATGATTAACTCTGTACCTTCCTTTTTGTGTTAGTGGTATGTGTGGTTTTAATGGGAGGTAATGATGTTTTAGACAAGTTTTGAGGATAATAAAATTTAGCATGATTAATAAGAGGTTTTGGTGTTGGTAAAAAAAGTAGAGACTTTTGAGATGACTTATATCCCTTAACACAAGACTTTATAATCTATATCTTAAGTATCAAGGAAGGATGGGACACTAGTGTAGATTGTTTATTTTATCCTTGGGGGATGGTCATCTTCCCTTTTTGAATGTGGATAGAGGTAGTGGGAGTATGTTTATGAAGATCCTTATTTTGTGGGAGCTTAAATCTTATAGGTGGATGATACAAAGATTTACCTTTTGGTATACCCAAGAATTTATCCCATTTGTGGGGATAATAAAAGTCCTTTAAATCCTCCAATTTTCATGGATTATTCTTAATATGTTTGTATGAGCCTTCTTTTGGAGGATCCCATGTAAAGTGATCTAGAAGACTCGAGTGGATGGTAGAAATAGGTTTAGTTAATCTAGATGGGTCAAATGTATATCTTGTAAGGAGATCCAATAATATTATTTTTATAAAAGGCTTTTAGGTGTTTTGTCAACTTTTTAAGGTAAAAGTTTATCATGGATGGTATTTTTTACATGGGTGTCCTAATCTAGGGTACTTCCCTTATTAGTTTTTATGGAGTTAGATGAGGATGGATGGTTAAGGAATGGTTTTGTAAAGATGTTAATAAATTTATTTTGAAGAGAATTTGGTTAATCTAACTATAACTCACATCAATTAATGAGGTTCTACACTAGCCTTTTAAAATTTCAACATCTATTAGTTTTTTGTCTGGGCACATGATGGTAAGTACAAAAAGTGATTTCTTTATACCAATATAATTTTGATTGATTCATTAATAGGTATAATTGGAGGAAGCTCAATAACCTATTCCTTTGATATTTTATCTATAATAGTAGTGTAAGACTTCCCCAAAGGCATGTATTACCTATGTGGGAACCACATCAAGTTTCTTTGTGGCTATGTCTAAGAAGAACTCAGTTATTTTATCATTGATGGGGGAGATGAATTTAGGAAAATAATGTTAGATATTCCATTTATATTTAGGATATTAATTCCTTTAGAAGGGCTGGGTTTGATTTTTTTCATAATTTAACTTTTACCTCTTATAAAGCTCAGATTTCTAATTTTCAAGCCATGGTAAAGGCTTCATCAAAAGTTTTGAATGATTGAACTTATAGAGTGGATGAGATATGTTTTACACATGATCTCAAAAATAATTTAATCATTTTATGTTGAGGTAGGCATAATGTTAGTTTGTTTATAAGTCCTCACCACCTAGCAGTAAAATCTATAATAGACTCATCTTCAAATTGCCTAATGGCATAGAGGTTAGTGATATTTACTTTTATAGAAATATTTATTGATAAATATTATAAGAATGTTTTCAATAACTACCCAAAGTATAATAACAAGTGTTGAGGGATGGTACTATATAAATCCAGTGCCAATATTGCTAACAACATAGGAAAGATCTTCAAAAGGAGGGCATCATCATGGGAAATGAGGTAACATGTGTGCCTGAAATCCCTAATATATTGTACAAATATTCTTTCTTTTGATTTTTTTTTAATTTAAGAAGTTCCCACTATGTAAGATATGGTTATATTGGGATTATGGGGTTAATATTCTGATTTTAGACTTGTTCATATGTAATCATGTTCTTCTACTTAGAGGCTAAGGATTTTAAGTTTGTCATCCTATCCATGAGGAAGCACATGAGTTCTGGCTGAGCATTATATTGGGGGATACCTCCTACAACATTTGTTTACAAATTATAGTAAAGATAAAATGATTTTGGGAAATTTTATGTAAGTGGATAGCTAATAGACGTGGTAATATTTATTTGAGACGCAAACATGTATTAACAAAATAGTAAAGGTAAGTTTTGTTTTTGGGATGGGTTAGGATAGGTAATCATAAGGAGTTGAGTAAGAATTCAGAATTAGGTAGTTAGACGTATTTTTTGTTGAAACTTTTTACTTATAAGGATTTATTGTGTAAATGGTGGAGGTTGGGTGGTATGTTGGAGAATCAACATTACATAGGTTTGGATAGGAGGAAGGGTCGATGTGATAAACACTAATAAATTTTGGAGGGTAGGAGAGGGTGGTTGGTTTCTTGTTGGTTATTATGTAGTAACATTTTGAATTGGAATGATGGTTGTGGTAGGACTACTAGAAACTACAAGTTTTTGGGTATCTAGAGGTCATGTTGTGATAGTATTTGAACTTGAGGGTGGTGGTGGGTTAATGTATGGGGACACATAGACATAATATACCCTTAAAATGTTTCTAGCAATATGCCATAGAAAGAGTGGGAAGTTTGACCATGAGGGAAATAGGGATCATTAAGGATCGGTAAATAAGATAATAGTTTAGGGTAATCAGATTGTTGTCTACTATACTAGCAAAATTTGGATCACCCTGAGGGTAAAATTGAGGAAGACTATCACTAATAGAATTGGGAGAGGTAGGAAGACTCAATGATTGTTCTGTTGAAGAGGAAGACAAATCAGTTGATTATATTTTATTTATAGACTATTGTCACATCAAATCCATGTAGTTATAGGGTAATAAAAGAAAATAATAAATGTAAAACACACAAATCATTTTTTATTATCTTATTTTTATTGAAGGAAAACACACACTCTATTTAAATGAGCTTAAATTTTTATACATTTTAAGAAATAAAATTTTAAATGTGATGGGGAGATGGTTTAATCAAGGTCCTAAGAAGTGGTAGTCTAAGGTTGGTTTTAGGTTTTGTTTAGGGTTGGGAAACTTGATATACACAAAGGTACAGTGATGAAATATAAGTGGGTGTTGGGTGTTTAGCCTATATACCACCAACTAGTTGTTTATACTTGGTCAGAACACCAAGTTAGTTTTCCCCTTGGTGATGAGATCCAAGTGGGTCTACCTATGTGGGATTCATTTTGATTTTAGTTTGTATGATTATTGTGACTTAGTTTGTGTGTGAAAAAATTGTGAAAAATGATAAATTAATCTACTTATTTATATTGGATGTGTTCCTAAAATAAGTAAACAAAAAAAGAAGACAGTCTTAAAAAAAAGGAAAGTAATGTGTATTTTTTTGGTTTTTTGGTTTTTAATTTTTTAATGAATTTTTTTTCACTAAATGAAAAGAAATAAACAAAATAAAAATAAAGAATCAATAATAGTGAGTCCCTTTAACAAGTCCCATTGGGCATGCCAAAATGTCTAAGTATTTTGTTCATTCTTATATATATATATAACTACTATAAATGTAAATTAAGATATAAGGTTTTGGGACTACCTGTAATTGGAAATAGTTGCACACCATTTTATCTAGTGATATAAGAACTCCTATTTGTTTTGCAAGGATTACCCACACATAATAGACAACTTGAATAAAGATAGATTAATAAGATATATGATTGGGTATCCTAGTACTAGACTATTACTATAAATTTGTACACTTCCAACAAGGATGTCGGCCCACTTTATAAGCACTCAAGTAGATAAAGATAATAAATTACACTAAAATAAATCATGTAATGATACAAATAGGGTAACGAAATTATTAAGATTTAATCTACATACATTACATGGATATTAACAAAGTGGACATTCCAATAATCTTCAAATACATCTTATTTGGCTTTAATTAATTCTATGTGATCAATAATGTATTATAAGCTGGGGGTGAACACAATTTCACAAATTCTTAGTTCGAATGAAATGTCACTTTGATATGAGAAAATTGGATGTGGGACTATGGGAAAGTCTCAAATAATAATCATGTCATGAATAATTCTAGTCAGAACCATAAATAATAAATTCATGGCTTTAAAAAACAAGGATTAAAATTTTTAATTATATTGCTAACTAAAAAAGATTCTAGTTGCATATAAAATGGGAGTTTAGTAGATATCGATGCCAATTCAAGTAATAAATGTCAATTCTATCATTTTGGGCAAGGATTTGGGGATAGGTATCTAAAAGATGGTTTTATGAGATTTTATATGGTTTTTAGATGGATTAATATAATCTCATAATGGGTCAAGATAATAAAATAATGATTACAAAGATAAAACTAATGCAAAATAGAATGAATTGATAAAACAAATAATGCACTAACCTTTATAATGCTTTCAATATATGGTGGACTGCAAAGGTTATGAGAGGATTCATGATCTTTAGATGAGTGTTTGATGTGTTGATGTAGGTTTGAGTCTTCCAACGAATGATACATTGGCTAACTAACATTTTGGAGAAAATTATTTGGCATTATAGAGCAAATCCAAGTGTGAAAAATTGGTCCTTTAGCCCAAGGGGCTTGTGGTTAAAGTGACGTCAATTCAACAAAATTGACATCGATCATGGTGATGGATAAGGATTTTAGGCTAGACTTACCAAAGATGTTGAAACTATTCAATTGTGAATTCAAATTAATTATTGAGTTATTTACATGAATTCAAGATAACAAGGGGGTTATCGGTGGTTAAAATAACTTACCTTTATTATGATTTGGGTGGATTTATTTAGATTTTATAGTAGGTAATTAGTTAAAGTAATTTACTTAAGTGAAAGTAATTAATAAAAATAATTACATAGGGTAAATGGTAAAATGGTAATTGGGTATTTACACAGGGTAAAATAGGAATAAACTAGAAAGGGAACATAAGATCTAGACTAACATATATATTATTATGGAAATCCTATGGCCTATAGTACCATAAGCATGGTTTTCACCATTGGATGAATTATTTATCTCTCTCTTTTGATTTTTTTGTATTTAAAAATTGACAATTTTGAATTTCTAGCGTCTCAACTCAATGAAGGATTACGAGATGCATAAGGCAAACCATGTTTGACTTCTAGCCAATGCCTATTCAAAATAGTAGATCTTTATGTATCCTTATATTGATGTGATATAGATTATTATTATTGTGATATTTGTTGGCCATTGATTATACTTCATATAAACCTCAAAAAAAGGTGTCTTTATAGCCTCTTTGAAAAAAGTGCTTTTAGGAAAGGTAAGTAAGGGTAGGCATGGGATAAATGTCATGATTTAAAAATGTAATATAAGCCTTGAATAAATAATATGATCACAATAGAATTTATAATTGTGTGGGCATAAATTAAGATCAAGATGTTTAGTCACACACATTTTTTAATTTAAAATTCAATTTGAATTTGGTTGTGCTAGGGTCTTTAATGACTTCAATAATGTCTTCATTAATCATTAAGGAACTAATTGGCTCTATTATTGCTACCTCAAAGAGGTTTTCACCAATAAATTCTTCTTGATTATTATGATTTGGACTATCCAATATCACCTTGAATAAGGTTTTACTAAGGTTTATTGATAATTCATTTTGATTTTACTTTAGTGCCTTAGGCAAGGTTTCACTAAAAGATGTCAAGTTTAGAATTTGATTATCTCTTATAGCCTCAAATGAGATTTAACTAGGAGATGTTGATTTTAAACTTTAACTATTCCTTAGCACCTAAAATAAGGTTTAAAAAGGATATTTTTCTTCTAATTGAATTTTTTATTGGTTACCTATAAATTAAGCCACTGAGATGCCTCCATGGAAGGCTTTAAATCATGTGTGATTTTATCAGTCCCAATTGATGGTTGTGGGTGGATGGATGTCAATATAATATCTAGGTCAGTTAATGTGAAAGGTATGTGTAGTATCAATGGAAGGGTAAGAGTTATCACAATCATCATAGAGGCTACTATGATAAATTATGTTGATATTGAAGGAAGCATCCTCAACAACTATAGAAAGATCACAATTATATTAAATATGATCTGCATGGATTATATATTTGATGTCATAACATCTAATAATCTATGTTGATTCTAAATTTGATGTAGACTCAAGGCGGTCTAATAGAATCATATATCTAATGTTGTAATATCCACTAATTTATGTTTATTATAAAGCTAATTTTGACTCAAGAGGATCTGAACCCAATGTTGATACTAACGTCAATTCTGCTTCTAACACTAAATATGGTAATGGTTCTAGAATGGAATCAAATTTTAATATCAATTCTAAAAGAAAACCCAATCCCAAGGTTGATACTAATTAAAATGTTAGCTCTAAATAGGAATGTTTTTATATTTTAAATGTGTATAGAGAAATGGCATGTTGAATTACATTCTCCACAAGTACCTTGTTCACCTTTTGCTTGGAAATAAAGGTTTTGAGACAGGATTTTTTTTAAATGGGGAATGTTTGGCAATGGACAAATTATGGGTTGTTTCTCAATAATAATAGGATATTCAAACATGATATCATAAAATACATGTATTGCATTGAATCAAGGTTCTTGGTCAAATAGAGGTGGGCCAATAATGATTTTGGATTGGTCTAATATGGGTGATTCGATAAAATTATTGGTAATAGTTTGACTATATTGACCTTGCTTAGGAAATAGACATATCTAATATTTCTTGAGAAGAGGATCATGCCATATATTGATATATTATTTATTAGACTTGGAATCACTTGGTTATTCAATATATAATGGACTTTTGAGGTGAAATGATTGGCTTTGTTGTGTCTCTAAGACTAGATTATATATAAGACAAGTAGACAAGAAATTGTCAAATAAAGTAGCAGCTAGAGAAGTGTTTAAAGTAACCATGATATGATTAGTGAAGAGTGACCATCTTGTTGTGCTGAGAAGTTATGACATCATTTTTTTGGCATGTGTCTACAAGTTTCCTTTCAAACACAGGTATTTCCTCTTTTTAACAAAGGTATGCAATAACCCTATGGGAAAAATAGGTGAGAGTTTGGCTCCCTCTTTTTTGAGATATAAAATGATAGTGTTATTATATTTTTAAAATATGGATTTATCCAGATTAGTTTCTAATGTCGTGGATTAATATATAATAGAATATGTTGCTAAGTAAGGATTCATGGAAGGGAATCCATCCTGAATGAAATTGGCCTAGAGAGGGTAGAATTGGCATTGTAGAAATGGCCCAAAGTGAGTGGTCTTAATATTTTAAATTATCCTAAAGAGGGTGGTCTATGTCTTAAAAATTGGCCTAAATAGGTCAGAATTGGTATTTAAAATTATCCCAAAGAAGGAGTCATTGATATTTGAAATTGGCCCCAAGAGACCAAAATTAGCTTTGTCAAAAAGCCCCAAATAGGCTAGTCTTGGTATTTTAAATTAGCGCAAAGAGGAAAATATTGGTATATAAACTATCCCAAAGAGGGCATAATTAGTCTGATATGATTCCAATGAAATAAAGGATGGATGACATGAATTCATCATTCCCAACTGACAGGTGTAAGATATTGAGCGTAAAGATAATAAATGGTTTGAATTATCATGTGATGGACTCTAAATAATTGGACTTAGCTAAAATAGACCCAATTTAGCATTGTTATAGTTATTTGTCTTTGAATATAACTTTGGTAAATGTTGACTTAGTTTTCAATTAGAATAAAAAATTTGTTCAAGATGAACCTAATAAGACTAGATTGCCTTAGCATGTAATTTAAGATTATCTGGATTAGAATTGGAATAATTTAGCATGAAATTCAAGATGAACTAGATACGGCATGGAATTGACTTGGTACATGGTTGAAAATGAACTTGATATGACATGTAATTGGCTTGGTACATGGCTCAATACAAATTAGATTTGTCTTGGAATGGATTAGACTATAATTCAATAACTTTATTGAAATTGAAATGTTTTGGCATGTGGTTCAAGATGAACCAGATTTTGCTTCAAGTTGGCTTGGTATGTGGTTCAAAATAAACCTGATATGGCATGTAATTGTCTTGGTAAATGGTTCAAGATGAATGAGATTTAGATTGGAATGTATTAGTATAGGAATGGGGTCAAAAGTGACACAATATGAACAATTGATTCCAAATTGGATTTGGATCCAAATGGCGCTGATTTAAATGGTTTTTTAATTAGATAGTATAATAATACCACATAAATATTGTAATGAATTAATTGGTTAGCATAACACTAAGATGTGGTAAAGATAAATAAAGTTTGAGTAAGGTAACAAATAATATCATAGGTGTGGGATATATTATGTGTTGGAATTAACTTTGAATATGAATGAGTTTTTGGCATATCAATAAAGTATCAACACATATGAATTACAAATATAATTTAAGAACTAACACATTATTATGGTATAATAATTGATCCTTTGACATATTCACCTTTTAGAGGATTAAAATTTTAATGATTCATTAAGTAATTAAATGTCATTATGTTGGTGTTTTTATCCCACCCTTATCTCAAAGGTCCATACATAAATGAAATCTTCATGGGATGATACCTTTACACCATTTCATCAATGAGAATTCCATGAAAGAAAACTCTTTTATTCTAATTTTTTTGTTTGGATTTCTATATGGTTCCCTAAAATCATGAATTTTTCAATTGGATTTTAATACTTAATAGGGTCATTCAAAAAAAGGTGCAGTCCCTTTGCGACCACTTCATCTATAATATTTTAGTGAAGTGCTAACAAAAAAGTCAAGCTCTAAGGGACATTTGATCTAAGATATTGCTCACATAGACTTGATTTTATATACACTATTAGACAATGGTGTTAGTAAAAATTATGGGTAATGACATCCAAGTCACAACTCCCTAAAAAATCATAGGAAGGTGATGAAGTCCACTTATGAGTAGGATTTTATCACCAATTAATCCTAACAACATTGTATAAATTAACCTTCACTCATAGGATGAAATGATCACTTGATGCATAGAATAACTACTTCATTGATTTTCAATGCAAGGGTGTTTTAGCTTGATAAGATGACTTCAATGTATGTGAGCACTTCACTCAATTACTGGCCTTGTCATTTACATATAGGCACACTTGCATAGAAGAAAATTTCATAAGTGTAAATTAATTGAAATGAAATCAAACTTACATGAATGAAATAAATATAATTAAATGAAATAAAATGTTGGGGAAGCTTCCTTAAGAAATTAACATGTATTCACGACGTCAAAAGTATCTATGATACTCAAACATTATATATAGAATTAAGGAATGGAAATGGATACTAGGAAATTGATTATACTTAGATAATCTATTGAGTTGGTATATTACATACAAGTCCTACTAAGGGGGGCCTCCTTGTTTTGTCTTTAGATCCAATCCTTCCCTTAGAATTAAAACATGTTTACTAAAAATTATTAAATTTATTTATATCCTAGAGAAATTAAAGATTTATACAATAAGATTACAATGGATAGAAATGATATTACTTGGTCACATTTAGATCATCTATCCTCTTCCTATATTCTCTACCACCCTAACCCACATATTTATTCTAATATATATACAAATGAGGCTATGGTTATTACTTAACAAGAAATTACAACAACATGAGAATATTCATATTATTGGGAATGCAACCAATAATGGCTATATGACATAAACATGGGTAATGTTGTTGGGAATTTGGAAAGATAGAAATGTAATATAGTATAAATTCTAAATGGTAAAACTTCTCCTCATCACATATGCCTATATCAAGACATGCATGTTTCTTCTCTAATCTTCACCATTAGACCAATATCAATGGAAAGGCTAGTCAATATAATTGTTACATGCTCAAGAAAGATACATGTAGTTATTCATGTTTGTTAATGTAGTTCCTAGTGGATGTAATATGATAAATTATTTTATATGGTCCATGAATTTCATGTATGCAATATGGTGCTATGACTATGTATATCCAAACATCACCTCATTTCTACAGGACATAAACTTCTAGTTTCTACATATAGACCATGTCACTCAAGTTACTCAACACAAAATATGAGAAGTATAAACATCATAGTAAATAATAAAATATTCAAATTTAATCACAAGATAAAAATTAATTTCATTCTCATAAACATAGTTAATATATATCATCATGATTTAGAGTATTTAAAACATGGAAATATACAAGGCACATAAGAAACATTGGGAATTAGATACTAACAAGGTAGATAAATAGGGTTAAAACTATGCCATTTATATGGCTCATCACATACCCCAAAATAATGTGTTATTTCTCCTTGAGTAACCAACTTCTACATATAAATAACATAGACAAGCCTAAAGTCTATTGGTTATAATGCACTTATTATTTCATTGCCAGAAAAACCATGTTGTGCCTTAAATTTCTTCTATCTCATTTCATATTTTCCCTTATCAATTGGAATTTATCCTATATAGTCTATAACGGGATACCAAAATGGTAGTGGCTAAAAATTAATAGCAAAAAAATTTGATCCTTTCTTGTAATTTTGATTTAAGTATGAATT
>JARHVA010002669.1:1045000-1070000 GCA_037957365.1 Torreya grandis
TTTTAAAGATAATAAATAACAAGTGATAATGTTATTATTTTTTATGAAATGACTATAAATATTTTAATATAATTTAGGATGTTTCAAGGTATGAACACACTCAAAGTATTCTCAGTAGTATAAGACCTAATTGCACATAGAGACCTATAGTGACTTATTAAGGGGTCAAGTTTATTTACAAGGATGAAAAAGATATTTAGAGAATTTATAAATTTATGAGAGGTCATTTAAATAACTTTTACAAAGTTTTAAAACATATCCTACATGACAAAGCAAGATTTGTGATGAAAATATTGACTATGCATACAAAATTGAGGGTTGCAAACCCAATAAGACATTTCTCATGATCATTGGAAAATGCTAGATTTTCACAAGAAATTGAAAAATTTATGGTAGTTATGAAATTTACCTATCTTTAAATCCTTTTCATTGTTTTATAATTGAGAGGTAATCCTTTATGAATGATTGCCAAGAAGGTAAGGTAGTCAAAACCCTCCTAAAACACATAAACAAACCCAACATGAAATATATAATTAGGTATGGCTTAGAATGGTAAAATTGAAATATTTTAGTGTTTTTAACATATAAATTACTCTTCAATATCTCCCCAGGATATTTTGGTTTGTCTTAACAGTGAATAGAAGCTATAGGAAAACCCTTATTTTTAGGGTTTTTGATACTATAGGTAGGTTTGACTAGGTCAAAGCATGAAAATGTATGGAGGATAATGTGAATAATTATAGTTTATGCTCATTATTTTACTTTAAAATTTTATATACTATTTTTTTGTAAAACTGGTTATACAAGATAACCATCACTAAATTGGCCTAATGAGCAGAATAGTGAGAAAACTTGGCAACAATGAAAACAAGTTTAGGGATTGGTTTTGAGAGGATTATGGATAGATAAAAATTCATGGGGTAATAATTAAAGACATATTTATAATATTTAAATCATGTTTAAGTGTTAATTATTCCTACAATCAAACAAAATTTTGTCATCAAACTCGCCTATCTAGCACATTAGAGTCTGTGTAGAATGACATAGTGAGATTAGTCTATAACACAAATTTTTATAAATGATTTGAAATATAAATTTCCATATATGTTATAATGATAATTTATGTCTAAAAAAATCCATTTTAATATCATATAATTATCCCCACAAATGTCCCCAAGTTGATTTTATTGACTGTGTTTTATATCCTACATGCAACATTTCTTATGGGTGAAAAAGATGCATCTGAGTATATTTTCACTAAGATGGATTATAAAAAGTTATAAAATGTGTTATGAAGGAATAATAATATAATTTTAATTGTTTTTTTTTTCTCATTTTAAGTCCTTAATCAATATTCAAAGGTCAAGTGATTATGACTATGTTTTGTCAATGTTTAGTGTTTTAAGTAAAGCTATTTACAAGAGTGTTCATGAGGGTGTTTTGGATTGTGTGATATAGACTAAAGATTTTTGAGAAGTTTATTGATTATTAAATATAATATTCATAAAATTTAATTCATATGTTACTTGGTATATTTATTTATATGGCCAAAGATTAAAAGATAGACTTAAAAGCAGTTAAGAAGCCTATTGGCAAAGATACCTAATTGGTAGGTCCAAGTAGTGAAAATGGGTCAAATAGAGTTAGGGACCCAAGGTTATATTATAAATGGTATATTTGAGACATTAATAAATTTATTAATCCATTTTATAAGGTAGGAATTATTTTTATGGGTCGGATTGGTAATGTGTGGATAGGACATACCTAATTGCATTAGGTCTTCATTAGGCCTAAGGAAGGATTCAAAACTTATGGACTATGACTGACTTATGTAATGCTTTGTTTCAAATTTTAAATTTTTTTTGTGACATATTTTAAATGTATTTAATGTATGTAAATTATTTTTTTGAACCAATATGGGGTGAAATAAATAATTGAGTATAAAGGCATGGCCTAATAAATCTATTTTCATAAGTTAGAATATTTGGGATATTGAGTTTTTTCAAGTGGTTAAGAGATTTTATATCATTATAGGTTTGAGATAAATATATTATTAATATATAAACTATGTTTCTATAGGTTTTGAATAAGGTCACTTGACCTAATGTTACCAATGAGAGGGTTAATGGAGCGAGAAGGCATAAGATGTTGGGTGGAGAGAGATTGAAAGGTAAGGAGTGTAAGAAAATGTTGTAATCTAAAATTCCATTATAAAAAAACATTCTAAGGTGAATATAAATTATATGTGACTCTGTTTGGGTGCTATGTTAACTAAGGGCATTGGATCCTCCTTGCAAGATTGATCTTCCAGAAGACTAGTTGAGTTGGTGTTCAACTACATAGGGATTAGAGCTCCTTGTAAAGTGGGTGCTTTACAAAATTTTGAATATTTAAATTATATGAATATAGTACATTTTCATGGTTTAGTGGGTTTTATTCCCCAGGAGGGGTTTCCTACATAACCTTTGTGTCCTCTTATGTTTTACTTACATGTTTGATTGTTTATGCATTGATCCTTTGTATATGAATCATGGATTATTGAATGAAATTGAATAGATAATGTTGATAAAATGATTCACCCCAAAAGTCATTAGTCTTTATTTGAAAATTTGGTATCACATTAGTTCCTTTAATAATTTATAACAACCAAAAGGAGATCTGAATCTAGCAAAGATGGCTAGTCAAGCACAAGGTGGTTTTTATACAAGCAAAGTTCCTTTTTTAGAAAATAAAATTATGCCTTTTAGAGTGTTAGGATTAGGAAATATCTTATGTCTCAAGTCCATGATGTTTGAAAATTAGTCTTGGATGTGTATATTTCACCCATATTCCTCCTATGGATGCAATAGGAAATAAGGCTAGCGATAACAATCCAAAAGCCATGAATGGCATTATGTGTGGTCTAAAAGAGGTAGAACTTGTGAAAGTGATGAATTTTATGTCTACCAAATATATGTGGGACAAAATATAAACTATTCATTAGGGATATTCAAAAGTTAAATTGGCCAAGTTTTAAACACATAAAATATAATTTGAAATTTTGAAAATGAATGAAGATGAGACCATTACAGCTTACTTGTTGAGGATTGATGAAGTGGTCAACATCATAAGTGGTATAGGTGAAGAGATGAAAGAATCAAATATTTTTCAAAAGGTTTTAAGCTCTCTAACTCCTAAATTTGATCCCAAGGTATTTTTTTGAATAAATTAAATATCTAGACAAACTTGAGATGGATGGACTTCATGGAACTATAATAGCCTATGAGATGAGGACAAGTGGAGGAAAACCTAAAAAAAAGGAAACTATATTCAAGGTAGAAAAGAAGCCAAAGAAGAATAAGATATAAGGTAAGAGGAGTAAATATAATGATGAATCTAATATTGATGATGATGAGTTCATAGCTTTATTTATAATGAAACTAAAGATAGGCTCAAGTAAATACAAAGGTAAATTACATTTAAAATTTTTCAATTGTGGATAAATAGGACATTTTTATAACAAATTTACTCATAAGTATAAGGATAATAATTATGAAAAACATGATGAAGGTCATAATGATGACAAAATATCCTACAGGTCTAATAAGAGCAATAAAATCCTTAGAAAATATGACAACAACAAAATATTCTTCAAAAATAAAAGAAGTCTCTAGACGAAGGAATATTGCAACTCATCTAATATGAGTGAGATAAGTTGTTCAGAAAGTGACCATGAAGATGATGAACCTGATGTCAATGAGGTTCTATTCATGGTTAAATAAGTAAGATACTCAAATCTAAATGAATCCATATGGATTGGAGGAGTGGTTGGTGATTCAAATGAAGAAGAAAATAAGGTGGATTTTATAACTAAGTTGATAAATACTTAAGAATAAATAAGGATAATAAAGAATAAGAATATGGCTTCGATATTTCTCAACAAATATTATGAGGAATAGATCAATTTTTTTGAGGCTAGACTAAGTAATAAATCCAAGGAATAAGAAAAATTAGTAAAGAAATTGGAAAGTCAACTTGAAATTATTATTTGTAGGTTTAGAAGGAAAATAATAAGAATTTGAAAGGTATGTGGTTGAGGTGACCTCCATAAGAGCTGAATTGAAACAAGCATCAAATTAGGTTAAGACCTTTTTAATATTTGAAAATATCCCCAATGATCTAGGAAACCTTCTGAGTAGTCAAACTATTGTTGATGATAAGATAGGCCTTGGTTTCATTAAATATCAAGAGAAGGACAAAAATGAGTTCAACAAGATCAATAATAAACATAATAATAATGGCGATAATTGAATGAAAGATAACACTTTCATGCAAACTAACAACATAAAGTGTGCTGATTATTTCAATGGCTATTGTTATTCATGTAACCAATTTGGTTATAGAAAAAGGCATTGCAGAAGACCCTTAAAGAATGAATTTTTATGAAAATATGAGGATAATTATTAGTGAAGAGGTATGAGGCATAATGAGTTTTGATCTAGAGGGATAACATGATTTAACTATCATAAGATCGGTCACATTACAAGGTACTATAAGAATAAATTTTTAAGACAAGATAAGATCATTAAGGATTCTAGAACACAAGAAAGAAATAGAAAGTAGAAGCCTAAGACAACTAAGGTTGATAATCAGGGTATAAGTCCAAGTGGATTATTTTCCATGATAGAGAAAAATCAAGATACCAAATGATGCCAAGAATATTATTTATCAGTTTAGTTTATCAAAAAAGGAGTCAAGACTAATAAAATAAGTCAAAATGGTGCTCAAGAAAATATTGAAGGAGTGAAGTTAGAAGGAAAAATCAAGAACAAGAGGTTTATGAAGGAGGTTTAGTCCTAGAAGGACATGGAGATCTAGGAATCTCCATAACTCATGTTGTTAAAATACTCTAGAGAAGTGATGAATCCACTAGGCTTCATGGAGACACTCAACTGGAAAGTTAAAATCATAGAGGATGCATGGTCATAGGGGGAGTCTTATGGCCTCAAGAAGAATTTAGTATCAAGTCTCAATCAATGATGTGAAGAATTTTGATGCAGATGTTAACACAAGAAGACAAGTCATAAATGGTTTGTACGATGACTTGATCAAACCAAGTCATAAGTTTTGAAAATGTATTGAATCTTCATAAAAAAAAATGGAGAGATAACTCAGATCCTTTGAGTTCTTAGTATTGTATGAGAATTATTATTTTGAGAAAAGAGTCAACGAGCATTTGAAATTAGAGGTGTGTTTCTAAGGTGTGATTCTATGCATGATTTTTTGGTTAATTTGTCTTAGTTAAGCAGCTTCAAGAGGTGTGGTCAAAGAAGGATAATGAATTAGTGAGTTAGTGGGAGCATGTGTGAGGTGTTTCAAAGAGAATGGTGTGGCTACTAGTATTGGTGCAAATATATTTTGTTAGGTCCTAGGATCAAATTGGCATATTGAAGAAGATAAACCTTTTTCATTAATGTCAAAGGGGGAGAAAGTTGTGGTTTTGAGTTTAAGTATTGGAGAATGATCTTCCATGATCAATAATGTTTACCATCAATGAAAAATGGGGTGATTATTGAGGTATTATTCTATTTTTAGTTTAAATGAATTATTATTATCATTGATGGCAAAGTCAAGTTGAATATCCTTCATGTTAAAAATCAGGATTGATGTCATGCTTAGTAATGTGGTGTGTGTGACTAAGGAGTTTAAATTATCCTTTGAGATAAAATTTGAAGGTAACCTATTATTATTTCTAAGGTCCTATGACTTTTCAAATATCATATTCAATATTAAGGAATTATCTTATTTTGAAATGCTAAATTACTAAATACTCATACACGGTAAGTACTTGGGTTAAAAAGTTCTCATAAGAAACTAATGCAACATTATGGTGAGACTAAGACAAAGTTCATAAGTATGATAATAATCATGTTTGAATAAGTGACATAATTTAACTAACTTATGGTATCTAAATTCTAAGTAATATACATCTTGAATATCCTAGTCTAGCTCTATGAGGAGTTTCAGACCTAATGTCTTTATGAGAATAAGCATAGTATGATGTGAGTTTAATAATTACATATATGTATGAGTAAATATGGTATTGTGATAAGGTTATTGAACATCTGTATGAAGATGATAATGCATACATAATGGTTGTAAGGTCAATCTTTGAGGTCTAGCCCTTGCATAGAGACCTAGTAAGATCCAAATTAAGTGTCAAAGTGAGTTTACAATGTATTAAATCATAATTTATCATGTTATGATGTTTTATTACATGAGGATAGAGAGTTGAAGATAGTTAAATTTTTTTTCAAGGCATGAACATACTCAAAGTATACTTAGCAGTATAAGGCCTAATTATACATAGAGACCTATAATGGCCTATTGAGGGTTGAAGTTACTTTCTAAGAATGATAAATATCTTAATAGAATTTACAGAGGTATGATAGGTCATTTAAATCATGTTGAAAAAGTTTCAAATCATATCCTATAGTAGAAATTAATATTTTTGATGAAAGCATTGACTGTGTGCATAAAATTAAGGGTTGTAGACTCGAGAAGAAGTTTCTCATGCTCATTGGCATGTGAAAAATTTAAATGATAACTTGAGCACTTCATGGTGGTTTGGTAAGGTCCCTATGTTTAAATCATTTTTATTGCTTTTAGGATCGAGGGGGAATCCTTTATGAATGATTACTAAGAAGGTAATGTAGTCAAAACCATCCTAAAACCCTTACACAGACCTAATAAGAAAGATATAATTAGTTTTGGATCAAAATGGAAACATAGACCTATTTTAGTGTTTTGGAACATATAAATTACTATTAAATCTCTCCCTAATAGGTTTTATTTTGTCTTTATAGTGAAGAGACAGTATAATAAAACCCTTATTTTTAGGTTTTTAATACTACATGTAGGGTTGTCTAGGTCAAAGCATGAAAATGGATAGAAGATGATGTGTAAGACATAAATTTTATGATAATTAAATTTTATAATCAGTTTTCAGACAAAAAATGTTCAAAACCAATTATATAAGATAGCCTATCACTAAACTGGCCTAATGAGTAGAATAGTGAGAAAACTAGGTGAGAATGAAATAAAGTTTAAGGATTAGGGATAAATAAAAAGGCATGGGGTAATACTTAAATACATATTTATCCTAGTGAAATTATTTTAAATATTTTATGATTCCTATAATCAAATAAAATGTTGACATCAAAATGGCCTATCCAGCACAGTGGAGTCTAGGTAGATTGACACATTGAGATTGATCTGCAAGACCAATTTTGATAAATGAAATTGAAATATAAATTTATATAGATGTTATAAATATGATTTATTTTCAAAAAAATCAATTTTAATATCATATTAATATACCCATAGGTTTCCCATAAGTTTATTTTTTTGAATGTGTTTAATGTCATACAGGCAACTTTTCTATGTGTGTGAAAAAGATGTGTATGGGTTTATTTTCACTAATATGGTTGATAAAAAATATCAAAATTTTTATAAAGGAATATTGGGATCATTTTAATTCATTTTTTCTCATTTTAATTCCCTGATCAATCTTGAAATTTCAAGTGATTTTGACTATGTTTTGACAATGTTTAGTGTTTCTAAGTAAGCTATTTATAGGAGTGTTCTTGAGGTCTGTTATCCTATGTGATATAGACTAAATATTTTTAGTAATTTATTTAAGTATTAAATATATAATTAGTTTAATTTAATTTTTATTTTACTTATATATTTTTATTATTACAAGACAAACTTACCGGCAGTTAAGAGGCCTATTGGCAAGGATACCTGATTCATAGGTCCAAATAGTGAAATGGGTCAAATGGATTTGGGGACCTAAGGTGATCCTATCAATGATATATGGGATAAATTTATAAAGTGTCTCATCCATTTTATAAATTATAAATTATTTCTAAGGTTTATATTGATAACGTGTAAATAGGACAAACTTAATTGCATTAGGTCTCCTTTAGGCGTAATGAAGGATTTAGACCTTCTAGACTATGAATGACTTGTGTAATGTTTTGTTTCAAATTTAAAACGGTTATGTTGATATATTACAAATTTATTTGATTTATTTAATGCATATTTTCATACAAATATGGGTGAAATAAAGAAGTGAGTATAAAGGCAAGGCCTAACGAGGCTATTTTGACAAGTTAGAATATTTGAGCCATTGAGTGAAGGATATTGAGTTTTTTTATTAGGTTAAGATATTTTATATAATAATATGAATTATATAAATATATAACTATGTTTTAATAGGTGTTGAACAAGTTCAATTGACCTAATTCTGCCAAAGAGAGGGTTAATTGAGTGAGAGGGTATAAAGCTGGTGAAGAGAGATTGAAGGGTAAAGAGTGCATAAAAAGGTTTTCATATATGGGTTAGAAAAAAAAATTCTAAGGTGAAAAAACATCAGATGTTACTTTTTTGGTGCTAATTTACCTAATGGGATTGAATCCTCCTTCTAATATTGAGTTTGCAGAAGACTAGCTGAGTTAGTGCTCAACTAGATAGGGGTTGGAGCTCCTTATAAAGTGGGTACTTTAATAAATTTTGAATATTTTAATTATATTACTATATTCCATGTGCATGGTTCAATGGGTTTTATTCCCATAGAGTGTTTCCAACATAACTTTTATGTTCTCTTGTGTTTTACTTTCATAGTTGATTGTTTATGTATTGATCCTTTGTATATGCATCATGGATTGTTGAATAAAATTGAATAGATAATGTTGAGAAAATGGTTCCTCCCGCTCTTAGTATTTATTTTTAAAAAAATATAAAGGATGATGATATAAAATGATTGAAAAAGTACGTGTTTATTGCTTTGATGATATTTATTTCTATTTTTTTTCATTTTCTAACTTTGCCTGATCAACTGGACAACTAATTAACCAAAGTTTTTATTTAGTCAGTAGCCAACCAAAATACATGATTAGACTGGATAATCCAAATTGGTTATTATTTATAGATATAGAGAAAGGGTACATTTTTTTACCCTAATGATGTAGTAGCAATATACAACATGTTAAGAGGAAGATGATGTGTGTTCATTCATAAGATCTTGAGTGAAGCTCTCCTTGGAAAGGGGATTTTTATATCACTTGCACCTATGTCCATTGAGTATTAGGAATAAATTTACATAACCAATGGTATAAAATTTGAAACCTCCATTCCCAAATACTTATTATATTTTATATGGCCCAATCCATCTAGTTTTTATCTTACTCTTATGGTATTTGTATTTAGAATCAAGATGTAGGTCCCAACCTCCTAGATAAAACTCTTTTGTCTTTATATACTTATCATTCAATCTGATCCATTTCTAATACACAAATTTAATATGTTGTAGTTATTCCTTTCAAATTTCATCAAAGGCATAAACATTTAGGACTCTATCCTTATATGCTTATGATAAATCTAGACCAAGTTCTAATGTTGTATTCAAGGTCTTGTGTTCAAATTAAATGGGCATCATAGGATTCTTTCCATTTACCAAATAATATACCCAAACTTCTTAATGAAAATTATTTTCCCATTCTTTATGATGCACATTGACTATTTTGGTGAGGATGTTCTACAACTCATTATTTTTGACCTCTACCTCTCCATTAGATTGAGGATGGTAGGGAGTGGATTTTTTCTACCTAATTTCATATTCACTGACAAGGGTAGCTATGAGATCAGATTTAAATTGAGGCCCTAAGTCTGTAACAATTTCTCTTGGTACCCTATGGCAGGTGAAAATTTCTTCATATAAAAATTATGTCACCTTCTCATCTCTTTCATGGGTTATGGCCTTCACCTCAACCAATTTAGTGACATAATATGTGTAAACCAATATGTAATCTTTATTATTGGATTTGGGATTTATGGGACCTAAAAAATCATGTACTCATTTATCAAATGGTTCCAAGTCTAGTTGAGACTATAGCAAAATTTCATTAAAACATGTGTCTTTGCCCATACATTGGCATTGATCAAATTTTTGGGTGTATTAAAATGAGTCCTTATGAAAAGTAGGTCAATAGTACTTGGTCATTAAAATATTGATGGAATTAATTTTGAAAAAAATATGACCCTTGTAGGGTTCATCACAACATACTTCAAGGATGTTAACAACCTCATATTCTTAGATACATTGATGCATAACTGAATCAAGTCTTATGACAAATAGGTATGCAAAGATCCATTATTATGGACCAATTTTTGTGATTAAATTTAGCTTCTATTTATAAGAAAAATATTGTGGTGGTAATCCTAAAATCAAATAGTTATCAATATCTACATAACAAGGAATATTAGTGATTAATGCAAAAAGGTGTTCATTAAGAAAAGAGTCATCTACAATGAAACTTTGATCATTAAATTGTAGTCTAGATAAGACATATATAAATACATTATCCTTTCTTGGTATATCAACAATGGTTATATCAAACTCATGTAGTAAAATAAACCATCTAATTATCTTGAAAGTTACTAAATGCTTAATCATTAAATACCTTACTGTTGTAAGATCAATATTGATAAAGACTTGATACCTAGTAATGTAGTTTATAAACTTGTGAATTGCGTATAATAAAGTAATTAATTTATTTTTTGTGACTGTTTAGTTGAGTTTAGATCCTTGGAGGGTTTTTTTGATGAAATAAATGGTGTATCTTAAGGACTAATCTTTATGGCATAGGACAACTCCCAATGTATATTTAAAAGCATGTGTATGATATGAAAGGGTTGTGTCTAGTCAGGACCTCTTAAGATGGGACTTACTCTCAAAAAATTCTTAAGTTCTTAGAATTCCTCTTGACATGAAATAGTCTAGAAAAAATCAACATATTTAGAAAGTAAAAAAAATAAAGGTTCTACAATTTTGTTGAAGTCATTTATAAACCTATGGTAATACCCAACATGTCCTAGGAAACTTTTAGCATGCCTTTACTTCATTTTAATTGGTAAGTATTATTAGGAATAACTTTTACATTATGATATTGACTCAATATAATAAGAGGAATGTTGTGTATTAATGTAGACAAAATAGTAGGTTAATATCGGAGGTGCGATGGATGAAGGCAAGCAAGAGGGCATGACAGGGCAAAAAGTAGGGCACAGCTATAGGGAAGCACTTGGACTACAGCAGGCATCCCAGGGAGCATGTAGTAGTGGAAAGGCTCCACTTTTACAAGGTTTATGTTCTTTTTCTACTCATGAGAAACCAAGTATGCATATCCCCAAAGTCAATGGCTGTCTGGAAAGATGCAAGGAGAGGCCCAAGCTGGATATACCAATGGAAATGATTGCTGAAGACATTGAATACTATTCCAATCACTCCCTATACTACAAGTTTATGGGGCTTAGGACGTCACTGTTATTTCTAGAAGCATGGGCTCAGAGGACATGGGCTCTGGAAGGAGATATGGATATTAGATTGCTGGCCAATAGCTATTTCATGGTCACTTTTACCTATATAACAGATTGTCAACGAGTTTTTACTAGAGGTCCTTACTTTCATAATCAAGTGGGACTATTTATCAAGACCTGGCATGCCAGTTTCATACCTTCAGAGGAACTACCAAACCGTGTCTTGATGTGGGTGCATCTGCCCCACTTTTCAGTGGAATGCTGCTGAGAAGACACTCTCCAATTGCATGCATCCTTGTTGGGAAGGCTAGTAGGTTCCTCAATGTCACTCCTGGGGAAAAAGGTAATGAATTATGCCCACATTTGTTTTGAAATTGATCTTAGTAAGCCATTACCAGATGCTGTTGAAATGACTGCATGCCCTTTTTCATGGGTACAATAGCTGGATTATGAAACCCTCCCTTTCCGCTATCATCTATGTCATGCTTATGGGCATTTGTAGTGATGGTGTCCCACCTCAAAATACATTGAACCTTAGCTAGCTCAATCTACTCGCACCCCTTCTAGTACTGACAAGGAAAGGGGTCCGATTCTAGGTGAGATGCCTGAAATTGTTGGTTTTATGCTAGTTAAAGGTAGATATAGAAATAGAGACCAAAAATAGTCTTTTATGGAAAGACAATTAGATGACTCGCTCAATAGATTTGAAATATTGGATGACCTTAATCAGCAAGAGGTGAATCTCGGGTTGATGATTTTGGACCAGGGGATTGAGGGACCAGCTCTGGAGACCAATGCTTTAGGGGCTTTAACTAAAACATAGGATGCTAGAGATTGTCATATAGATATGGACCAGTAGCTGATAATTTTGGAAGGAATGAAATCCTCAATTGCTCCCCTTAAAGAAGATGGAAATATGCCCCTTACCAGGAAAACTGGGGCCATAGGGGTAGCAAGAAGCAGTAAATCTTTTCCTTGTTTTGGACTTCTGCAAAAAGACCTTAAGAAAGGAGGGGAAGAGAAATATGGCAAGCCTAGTAGAAAAAAGGACCAAGAAAAGATCAAGCTAATGGGAGAGACTTTGGTGGATTTGAGGTCAGTAAAGACTTTGGATGCACACTTTTTGAGCTCTCTAAAATGATTATAATATCTTGGAATGTAAGGGATTTGAACAATAGCCCCAGACAAAATGATGTTCACAACCTGATTAAAAGTCATAGGTTGGATGTCCTTTTCTTGTAGGAGACTAAGCTTTCAGTTGAATACATGTCCAAACTTACACCCAATTTTTGGTGGTAAGGAGAATGTCAATGCATTGGCGTTACTAGATACTTTTGAAGACTAGCTTGTCTGTAGAACCCATGAAAGATTGGCCTCATAGGCTGGCTGACCTCTAAGTACTCCATGACTATGATTGCTTCTAGATTTGAGACAAGGGAATTCATTCTCTTCTCCAATATCTATGCTCCCAATGATTGGCAGGGTAAAAACTCCTTATTGGGTGACATAAGTTTTGTTCATAGCCTAGCCCCCTTCCACCCTTGGATTATGGTAGGTGATTTTAATGCTATTCTTGATTTGACTAAAAAGAGTGGTGGCACGTCAAGGCTAGACCCATCTACTTTGCTAATGTGCAAATACATTGAAATTTTGAATTTAGTTGACATCCAACCCAATAATGAACAATTTACTTGGAACAACTGTAGGTGTGGGAAACATTGCATTGCTGAGAGACTTGACCATTTTTTGGTCTCAACTTTTTGGGTTGGAGGTATGTGGTCTACAAGGTCTAAAATTTTAGACTAGAGAGGATCAAACCATTGGCCCATCAAGCTTAATAGTGTCTCACAGTATCACCCACACTTTCATTCCTTCAGATTTCAACTCATGTGGCTGTGGGATCAATCTCTACATGAGTGTGTTGCCAATTAGTGGCATTGGTGTAGGCTTGCCCATGGTATGGTGATGTACATTTTTTCCAAAACATGGAAATATGTGAAGTACAAGCTCAAGTGGTGGAATCACCAAAGTTTTGGGAACATTTTCCATGCTAAGGCTACTGCACAAACCAAGCTTGATGGTATCATGAGAATAATAAGGGAAGAAGGATTGACTGAAGACTTATTTCAAGAAGAAACACAGGATATGAAAGCCTTGGAAGAATGCAAGCTATGGGAGGAAATTTTTTGGAAGTAGAAAGCTCGGGTCGAATGGCTCTAGGAGGGGGACATAAATACATCCTTTTTCTTTAATTCGTCCAAAGGTAGGAGACATGGCAATTCTATTTCAGCCCTGATCAATGAAAGAGGTGAGGCCTTAACTCTTTTCCAAAAATTTTAGAGGAGATAGTGTAGTACTTCTCTACTCTCTTCAGGGAAGATGATAATTGGGATTCACTGGAAGAAGCTCAAGTTCTCTTTTGCATTCTGTCGTTGCTGACATGTGAAAGGAATAAAAATTTAATGAAACCAATCACACTTGGAGAGCTTGAGGAAACCATTGTTCAGATGAAAAAAGGGAAAGTGGCTGGACCTGATAGCTTCATAGCTGAATTCTACCAAGAATTCTAGGATATCATCAAACTTGACCTTTTAGCTATTGTCCAAGAATCTTAGCAGAACAAACAAATGCTTAAGGCTACAAATGCGACCTATCTTGGTCTCATACCGAAATGCGAAGGTGTTGATAGGCTAAGTCAATTCCACCCTATATCCCTTTGCAATGTGGTTTACAAAATTATATCTAAAATCATTGCAGACAGGTTAAAAAGAGGGCTGAGTGCTGTGATCTCAGAAGAGCAAAGTGGTTTTGTGGAAGGCAGGCAAATCCTGGATGGTATTGTTATTGTTGTTGAGTCCATTCATTCCATGGCCAACTCAAAAGATAAGGTGATGTTCATTAAATTAGACATGGCCAAAGCCTTTGATAGGGTCAAATGGTCATTCCTGTGGAAGGTTCTTTGTGCTTTTGGCTTTGTGGATGAATGGACTCAATGGGTCATGAGCTGCATTTCCTCGGCTTCCTTCTTAGTGCTTATCAATGGAGAACACACAAAGCTTTTTGGTGCTACAAGAGGGCTGTGACAAGGTGATCCTCTATCTCTGTACCTTTTTCTTCTCCTTGCTAAAGGTTTGGGGAGGTTGATCAGTAAGAACAGAGAGGAAGGACATATCCAAGGATGGCGATGGGGAGGGGAATTGCCGACGCAATCACACCTGTATTTTGCAGATGACACTTCCCTTATGGGCATGGCCACAATGACTGAAGTTGCTAATTTACGCAGGGCGTTAGATGTTTATCTTATGGCCTCGAGACAAAAGGTCAATGAAGATAAGTTGTCCATCTTCTTCTTCAATACTCTAGGCCCTATTCAATAGTGGATCATGAGGACTCTACATTTTCAGATTGGGACTCCCCCCTTGATTTACTTGGGTATCCCTATCTCAGTTGGCCATACATCCAAAGAATCTTGGTAGACTATTTTGGAGAAATTTTGAGTGAAAGTGAATCATTGGACACATAGGTGGTTATCCTTTATAGGCCGGGTTTAACTTATCCAATCTGTGGTGCAGGCTTTACCCATTTACAAGTGTATGTTCCAGGTTGCCCCAATGGGATTTGTTAAGGAGTTTGATTTGGTTACCAGACAATTTTTATGGGTTGGTAGTATGACCTCCACTAAATGGAGCCTTATTAGATGGGAGATTGTCTGCAGCCCCAAACAATATGGCGGGCTCGGTCTGAGGTAGATGGACTTCAATGGTATTGCTTTGGTGGCCAAACTTTATTGGTGATGGTGCACTAAACAAGACAAAGCTTAGACCAAAATTATCTCATAGAAGTAATACTCTAGAACCATTCAGAGGGACATTCCTTGCTATCGACTTATTGGGAAAGGTTCAATAATATGGGGTACTCTCAAAAAAGGGGATGCTCTCATCAAGAATGGCTTATTTTGGATTTATAAATAGGGATCCAAGGCTCTCTTTTGGTCTGACTCTTGGGATGGTTATCCTCCCATAATTTCTCAATTTCCAAATTTGTTAAACCTTTGTCAGAGATTCCTTGATGCTGGCTGGTCTTGGGTGAGTGACTTCAAAGTTTACATTACACAAGGACAAGTGGAGGTAGCTCACTGGAAAGCTCCCAAAACTTGGCTTGTTAATGGGATGCAGGAAGATAATGATGAGCTATTGATCATCCTTTCCAAGCATCAATGTAGTCCTCTTCAGTAGGAGGATGAGCTAGCTTGGTCTCCCAATCCCAAGGGAGCTTAAATAGTTTCATTTGGATATCAGGCTTTACATCTTCAGAGATCGGGCAGGGGGGAAGTGCATTGGTGGAGACAGGTCTAGAATAAATTCATAAGGCCTAAATGCAACTATTTTGCTTTGATGCTAGCTTGGAATAGGTGTTTGACTTGGGATAATATTTGAAAGAGAGGTTTCCAAGGCCTTTAAGTATGTGTTATGTGTAGAGTAGTCGAGGAGGATTCATCACACCTTTTTTTGCGATACCATTTTGCCTTGCAACTCTAGCATAATTGGTGGGATGTTTGATAGTGGCCATGTCTTCATGCTCAATCTATGGTTGATTTTTGGAATGGATTGGGAGAAACCCCTCAAGGACACCCTTCTTACAAGACATATGGCTGGGTGGCCCCACTTTTTTATTCTGGTAGATTTGGCTTGAGAGAAATAGGCAAATTTTCCAGGGGGTGAGGGTCATGGTGCAACAAGTTTGGTACAAAGTGGTGGGGACGATCCAAGAAACCATCCAAGAAAAGAGTGAAATCAGCCTTCCTTTGACCACATAGGATGCTTAGGTGGTGGCATGACTTGGATTCCAGCAGTTAACTAGTAAGTCTGCTTGTGTCAGGAGAAGCACGCAGGTCAAGGAGTAGATTCTTAGGACTGGTCAGTGGCAATGCCCCCTAGTGGGATTCTCAAGATCAATACGGATGGTTCCTCTAGAGGTAATCTGGGGCCCATGGATACTAGAGGGGTAGGAAGGGATTCTAAAGGTATGGTGATTTTTTTTTGCAGTTCTTGAGGGGCTACAAACCATTAACATGATGGAAGGTCAGGCCATTTTTTATGCCCTTGAGAAGGCCCAGGCATTAGGTTGGCATAGGATTATCTACGAATCAAACTCTCAAGTCTTGATTAACCTACTCATTAAGAGTAAAGTGGTGGATGTCAATTGGCAACTATCTCAGATTGTGCAATAGATTTTATGGATTTGCTCACTTATGGATAGCATTACTTTTGCTCATATTCTGTGAGAATGGAACAGGGCAGTGGATTTTTTGGCTAAATGGGCGTCTGACCATTTGGATGGTGGAAACATTGAGGATTGGGGGTCTCTCTCCCCAATGTTATGTTTTGATTTGGAAAGAATTTTGGAGGCTGATAGGGAGGTTCATAATATTGTCTAGTTGGGCGTGTGCCTATTTTTTTAGTTTATGTTGCTTTCTTCTGGGGGTTTCTGCCCCCCCATTCTTCTTGTAATGTTATTTTCTTATTAATATTATTTTTACCCCTTTTAAAACAAAAAAAAACTTTCACATTATGATATTTACTATGAGCTAAATAGTAAGGTTGATATTTACCATGAGGAAAATAGTAACAGGTTGTTAGTAATTAGTGGTTATAACTGTATGTTTAATACAATAAGTTTGAATATTGTGTTGATGAGAGATATTGTTATATGTTATAAAAATATATCGTATTTAGGTATGTGAATAGTGTGAGAGATTTCAAGTGTGAAATTAGTGGATAAATTATAGGAATAATATTCCTATATATATGTATAATGTCCCAGATGAGTAATTAATTAGTACGGAATAATATATTGACAATGTTTTGAAATATTTGTCTCTCTATATGTTCGGATCTCATTTTATCACTAGATGAATTGATTATTGTATTTGACTCTACTATAATTCCTATCATTGGTATCAGATCAAGGATGTGGTTATAATATTTTGTGAGGGGAATTTGCACTAAATTTTATCTTTGTGAATGGCATTCTAGTGGTTTGAGAAATTTCATAGAGTAGATTTAGTCTTGGTAATACTAGAGTAGCTGTACACTTCTTTAGAACATTTTATTTTATCTTAGATTATACAAGCATTAAATGATACTATGGATTCAATAATACACACTATCAACATAAATTTTTCATTGCATCTTAAAATACACCTTGCATTTATTCTTAAAGCACATCCATTCAATAATATTTTAACATGTCATTGTGAGCTAGATTGTTTATATCCAACCAGATGACCCCATTAATTTCACCAATTGAATTTGAGTGACCTAAATGATCTAAAACCATCATTTATTTGAAAAACTTTATGTAGTAGTTTTTTAATTTGACAATCTTTTGATTTATTTGGGAATCACAATCAATTTTTAATCCATGAAAAGTGATGCACTATGAGCAAAAATCATATATTTATCTATTGAGTGATCAACTAGATCAATATCAAGAGAAGAGAGGTGTACATTTTAGAGTCATCAGTAGATCAGTCCATGTGCCAATTGTTTAAATAGTCTACATGAATCATTGATCTAGACCGCCACATCATTAACATGAGACTATGCACTACTTAGCCTCCAAATATCTCTTTTTCACCTATCAAAGTTTACATGTGATTCTCCTATTCTACTTCAACAAAATAAGTAGAGCTACATATTTTTGTATGTTGGATTGGTCATCTATTAAAACAATTTAGGTTAGTCAAGTTGTTTTGAGTCATGTCATTAGAATATAGAAAGATTTCTTTTATGTTAACGTCTTGTTATAGTTGAAGTCATTAACTTTAGTTTTTTAATTGTCTTTTTTTAAGATTATTAAATTCAATTCTAGGTTTTGAGTTTAATATAGTGTCTTGTGTATACAACATTGTTAAATGTTATAATTAGAGTCATTTATTAAAGTTAGTTGATATTTTTAGAACCATTTTTAGGGTTAAGATATGTTAGTCACAAAATTATTTTTAAAAAAATCAAGTCATTAATTTTTTTATAATTAGTCATTCATGTTAATAATTTTCGTTATGAATTGTGAGTTAAAATTCTTCAAGTCAATAATTGAGTCATTAGTGTTTTTTTATGTTAAAAATTCAAAAGTGTCAGTCCTATTTTTCAAGTCATCATAATTAATGTCAAATTAGTCAAAGTCAAAGTCATTTAGGTTTAGGTATAAATTCATTGTCAAAAATTGTCTTATTACATGCATTATCACTCGTGTGTGATGTCTACATTATATTGGGATTTCACTCAAAAATTTACATCAACCAAATCAATATCAAGAGAAGATAGGTGTACATTTTAGATTCATCATTTGATCAGTCCATGTGCTAATTGTTCAAATAGTCTACAGGCATCATTGATCTAGACCACCACATCATTAACATGATAGTATGCACTAGTCAGCCTCCAAATAGCTATTTTCCACCTGTCAAAGTTTACATGTGATTCTCTTATTCTACTTCAACAAAATAAGTAGAACTACATATAGTTGTATGTTGGATTGGTTATTTATTACAACAGTTTAGGTTAGTCAAGTAGTTTTGAGTCATGTCATTAGAATAGAAAAAGATTGCCTTTATGTTAATTTCTTGTTATAGTTTAAGTCATTATCTTTAGTTTTTTAATTATATTTTTTCTAATATTATAAAAGTCAATTTCAGGTTTTGAGTTTAATATAGTGTCTTGTGTATATAACATTGCTAAGTGCTATAATTAGAGTAATTTATTAAAAATAGTTGATATTTTTAGAATCATTTTTAGGGTTAAGATATGTTAGTCACAAAATTATTTAAAGAAAATTCAAGTCATTAATTTTTTTTATAATTAGTCATTAATGTTAATAATTGTCATTATGAATCATTAGTTAAAATTCTTCAAGTCAATGATTGAGTCATTAGTGTTCTTTTATATTAAAATTTCAAAAGTGTCAGTTTTATTTTTCAAATCATCATAATGTATGTCAAATGAGTCAAAATTCAAAGTCATTTAGGTTTAGTTATAAATTCATTGTCAAAAATTGTCTTACTAGATGCATTATCACTTGTTTACAATGTCCACATTATGGGGGGATTTCCCTCAAAAATTTACATCTAAGATTCATGACATCATCACTTGAGTAAGCAAAGACATACTGGATGATGGAAGATACACAGAGGATGGAGGTCTTTCAACAACCTCTCATTAGTCACCAACGATGAGGCCACACCAATGATTTGGTGGCATGTATAGTATAATGTATTTTTTACATTTTTGTTATGTGTGTTTTAGAATAAGAACATAAGTATGATACCTATTCAAGATATGTAATTTGTGTGAAATTCCAAACATATTAGTGGATGTGAAGATATTTTAAATATACAAAATAACTAATGTAAGTCAGTTCATGGATCTTAAAAGGGTTTGTGGTAGATTTAGAAAACCATAGGAGGTGAACAATGTTTTCTTAGTAGTTAGGAGAGTAGCTACTACAAAGATCCTATTATTGCCTTATTTATGGAGATGACCCTTAGTGACACATCTATTGTAGTCATGTAATATAAATTTAGGGTGAATTCCTTCATATATAGTGGTCACATACAATAATATTGCATCAATAGTATGCAAACCTAAGCATATGTGGTGCCATATAATTTTGTTTGTTTTATTCATGCAAAGGTTTGTGGTAAACCTGTAAAACCATGGGAGGAGTGAGGCTCTCTTTTCATCAAGGTCATGAGCCAAATAGGGCATGTTAATGTGGGTGAACATATTGTAGATAAGAGTGTGAATGTTTTTGCATCAAGTAAAAACTTTGGGGGGAATGTTAGGAAAAAATTTTAAATTTTTGTATTTAATATGAGGTAAATAGTAAGGTTGATATTTACCATGATGAAAATAGTAACATGTTGTTAGTAATTAGTGGTTATACCTATATGGTTAATATGGTAAGTTTGAATATTGTGTTGTTGAGATATATTGTTATATGTTATAACAATATATCATATTTAGGTATGTGCTTAGTGTGAGATATTTTGGGTGAGATACCAATAGAGAAATTACAAGAATAATATTCCTATATATATTTATGTCTTAGATGATTAATTAATAGTTTGGAATAATATATTGATAGTGTTTTGAATATTTATCTTTGTGTATGTTCGGCTCTCATTTTATCATTGCATGAATTGATTATTATGTTTGGCTCTGCTCCAATTCCTCTCAAGTATTTTATTATATTTATCTTGGTAGGATATATATTAATACCTATAGGTGAAATGTGGTTTCCAAACACAAAACCTTCCATCATTAGCATGCATTACTTTTCATGACATAGGGACAAATTATGGTGTTAACAATGTTGAAATACTTTCTCAAGGTTTTGAAGGACTTACTCATATGTTTCTCTATAAATGGTGAAGTCATCCATATTATTTCCACAAATGCATGGGAGAGATGATAAAATATGCCCAAGATAACTCATTGGAAGGTGGTTGGATAAATATATAAACTGAATGAAAGCAATGCATATGCATAGGTACCCCAAGGACATGTGAAGGTAGTCTTTTATTTGTCCTCAAGTACTAGTTTGATCTAATTATAGCCCCTAAATCCATTAAAAAAAAGAAATACATTTCTATCACCAATGTATCAAAGACATGTTCAATAAAAATAAGGGGAATGTTATTCCTTGTAATTTTATTTAATTCCCTATATTCTACACATATATACCATTTAACCCCTCTATTAGGTACAATCACAATGGGTAAAACCCATTGAATATCATAAATAGGATATATGAACTATGTAAATAATAATTTATACAACTTAAATTTGAATATATCTTTAACAAGAAGGTTCATCCTTCATTGTGGTTGGCAAATTATTTTGTATTCTTCTTTGATGTAGATTTTATGGGTGCATAAATGTAGAGGGATAGCTTTCAAATTGTGATAGTACCAACAAAAAGTTGTCTTTTATGTTTGGAGCATAGAGCCTAATTTGTTTTCTTTTTTGAGAGTCAACTTCTTGGTGATATTGAGGGATTTTCCTAAAATTATTTCCACTTGCTTAGATAGGGATAACACGGATTCAATGTTACCTATCATTTGGTTATAACCACAATGGTATGGAAATAGATGATGAAAGTCTATAATATATTTTTCATGTTTATAGGGACCACATTCAGGAAACATATTTTCAAGTGGGCATGTTTTACATTGAAAGACATTATTTGTTTTAGGGTCTTATTGATAAGTGTTTTGTAAAATATAAGAAAAGAGTGTGTCTTCCTCTTTATTTTTAATGGATGTGCTACTATCAAGTGTGCATAAAGTGTGTAAATAAATGTGTTACTCATCTACTAAATCTACTCAAGGTGGTTGGTATTTGTCATAGGAAAGTTTGGCTAGTGGATATAATACTAATTTATTAGTGTGATTTCTATTTTAAATAAGCACTTTTCTTGACCTTAAGCCAATGAAAGCATCAATTATGGCCAACCATGTCCTTCCTAGGATGAGTGGGTAACCTTCTAGGTTAGTTTATGGTTGTACAATGATAACATGTACTACATATTCCCATGAATATATAGTGATGAATGGATCTTCAATATTCCGCTTAGGATTGGTGGTTGATCTATAAATGATTTATAAGCCAATATGTGTTGGGTGAATTTGTTTCCGTCTAAGTTGGTATATGTTTTCCATAGTCATAAAATTTATAATTTCCCCTAAATGAATGAATATTTTTTATATAAGTTGGCCATTAATATTGACACTGAATACATGATTTCTTGGATCAAAATACTTGGGTCGAACTACATTTCCTTAAATTATATTTGTAAGTTTGACAACTACTTAGATAGTTCTGGGATCCTTCCTTTGATGGCCAAGTTTATTTAAGCATAATTCACAAATGAATTTTGTATACATGGGTAAAAATTTGATGGATTAAAATAGTGGAATCTTGACACACATCTTTCCAATTATCTAAGGATATCAAATTCAATTACTTGGTCAGGGTGTTGGATGTGCAACCTCTTAGGAAAAGCAGGGTTGGTAGGCACTTTTTGTGTTGTAGTCGAACATGGTTAAAGAGTATCAAAAAATTCATGTTTTTGTGGATTAGTATGGATGGATAGAATATCCTTAGGATATTCAATGATAATGGGTGAGGTGGGTTATGGAATAATATGTCCTAAACAAATGTGTAAATCATTTATATCCAAGGCATAAGCTAGATAATGCATTATTCTAGTGGTATGTGTTGGTTGAACCAACTTATTTACATGGTTTGGCATAGGCTAGATAGGTAGTTGTGGTTGTCTAGGATGTGGTTATATGCTTAGAATTAAATATATTTGTGTTTATTGCTATGGGAAACTAACATTTTGATTGAACCAAGGTTGACTATTTCTCTATGATTGTTTCCATGAGTTGGAAGGATAAGACCATTGTTGGTTTTGGTATTGGGGCTGCCAAGATTTGTTTTAAGGTTATTACCAATTCTATTAAGTGGGATACCAACTAATTCAGGTTGGGTTATTTTATTGTCACCATATTTTATTTTTTATGGGTGTTCATGGATTACATTCATTCCAATAAGCTAAAAATTAGGAATTTAGAAATATAGATTTATATGGCATAATTTGATTGAATGGCCTATCTTGTCATTATTTGCATTGATCCACATAAAAAATATGATCTCCATCTCTACCAATTGCATGTAATTCTAATATCTCAGGATTTTCCTCCATTATGTTAGCCACTTTTACTCGAATATCCTAACATTCAAAGTTTACTTTCTTTCTCTGGAAATATAGATAGTAAATCATCAAGTATTTATTTGTTTCTTCTTGATTCTTCCTTGTGTGCAATGTATCCTTCTTAATAATTGTATGAATAATGATGTCTTGATTCACATCTTGTAGCAAGTTGTTTTACTCAATTTTTGAAATTATGTTTGCATCTGATGAAGGAAGTATCATATTATTACTATTTTTATTCATTGTTTATTTTGATAAATTCTTGGATAAAAGTGTTAAATCATCAAAATACAATGTTTAAACATATCCTCCAATCATTATCTCTAATGTTTGCAAATAATATTATCTAACTCCTTTCAAAAATATTAATTTTATGGATTATTTATTCATTTTATTCTTCTTAGATTTTGTAGGTTGAAAATGAACCTTTCCATCTGGTGCTCTACTGATTCAACTTCATGTTTTAGCCTAAATATGTCATCCCTTCTATAGTTTATTCCTAATAAATAGTCTTGATAGTTGGATATAAAATTCTCCTTCATTTATTTCCATGTATAAATTTCATCCTTTCGCAGTCTCATAAACCATTTAGGTGTTGCACTATGAGTATTGTTGGAAACAACTTCAGCTTTTGAGCATCTTGGATATAATCATAGTTATGGCATAATATATCAAAATCAAAGAGGAATGTATTTGAGTCTTCACTTGATTATCCCCTAACATTATGGATGGAAAAATGAGGGATTTTATTTATAGGTTCATTTCAAATAGCGATGTGAGTTTAGAATTTTAAAATTTCATACTAATTTTCAATATTTTCTTCTTGATGCTCCTCCTTAAATACTATTTTCCTCCATAAATACTCTTTTTCTATGTAGACCAAAATTTTATACCACACATTCTTTGAATTAATTGACAATAAATATTTATTGGTGTATATTAAATGGATATTTTTTATTTTTATATATGTATATAAGGTATCCTATACAAAGGTGAAAGAGTGGAATTTCTTGAGGATTCATCATGTTTTCCAACAAAGAGATTTTTTAACTTAGCAAATTCTATAAACCTGTCATCTCTTCCACGAGATAAAAGGGATTTAAATGCTTCCTTAGCAATAATTGTGGGTGAGGATGCAAGGAAATGAATACTATATTGTTTAGTGTGAGGTGATAGTGTAGTAATTCATAAATATGGTATAGAGGGGTCCTTCTTAGGGGTAGAAACCTCTTTCTCTTCTATATTCCCAATTTGTGTTACTAACCCATCCAAGAATTATTCTTTTAATAATTCTTCTACTAATAATTGTATATGGTCTCTAAGAGTTTATTAATATTCATTAATTAATTCAATCTATATCTTTAGTCCTATAATAAAGGTTAACTACCTAGGAAAGAATCTACCTAGATAATCTCATTCTCTCTGCGTGCAAATCAACCACTTTAAAAAAAAAAATTGTCTACCTTGCCCTACATAGGGTTAGTATAGATTGTTTAGTTTTTGTATTTTTGTAACTCTAACCTTACATAAATCAAAAAATTTAACTATAAATTATGAAATTCTTAAGATATAAGACAAGAAATATTTAATCTAAGAATGTGTGTGTGTGTGTGTGTGTGTGTGTGTGTGTGTGTGTGTGTGTGTGTGTGTGTGTGTGTGTGTATATATATATATATATATATATATATAGTCCAAATGTGTGATATCTTCCTAGAAAATGGTGCCAAAATGATCGGCATAATTTTACCACTAATTAAACCTAATAACCTTGTACAACTTCACATATGCTCATAATATGAAACAAATACTTGATGCATAAAATAACTAATTCATTAATTATCAACCCAGGGGAATTTTA
>JARHVA010002669.1:1082500-1095000 GCA_037957365.1 Torreya grandis
TCCACAAATTGACTATTATAGGATCAAATTCCAAGGATAATACCAAATGGAAAGAAGAAGAAACCAACATGGACCAAACACTTAAAAACTCATAGCTAGAGTAAAAACAACATCACCAAGCCAAAAAATGGAGGAACAGGTGCTAGAGCTGGGAATAATAATAGGAGGGTCTTGATCCTCAAAGGGAACATAAAGTACAAGACCAACTCTAGCTAGGGTAAGGAGGACCTAGACTTCCCTCATGTTATCAAGAATAGAAATATTCATAATATTAAATCATTTTTTTTGAGTTCCCCTAGGATCCCAAGTCATGAGATCGTAGGAGACCCATAAGTTCACAAAGAGCTTCACACAACTATTGCTTTCTCTATAAACATAGCTAAGGCATAAATACTAAAAATAAGCTAGAAGGATCCTCACATCCATGATATTATTTTAAATTGTCCAATAAGTCTAGGACTTACCTCTAAGATAGTTAATGATGTCTAAGGAATCACTTTCCATAGCTAACCTAAGAATTCCTTTGTCTACTATAAATTTGATTCCCCAAATAATGGTCATGACTTCCACCACATGATAAGTTTTCACCCAAATGTTTGTTTCATAAGTGACCACTAGGTTACCACTAATATCTCTGATCACTCACCCACCTCCTACAGGCCATGGATTATCTTTTGATTCTACATCAAATATGAATTTAAACTAGCCATCATAAGGGGGAATCCACTTGGTAAAATCTCTAGAGTGATTGTTACGTAATCTAGGACCCTAGCGGAACATGAGGTCCCACAATAAGAGGACACTTAATCCCTCACCATCAATTTACTTAACATTTTAATGAATCCTTAGTGCCTATATTTATTTTGCATTATTACTCATGTGTTTCTATAGATTTATCTTGATTACATTTGTATCTCTATGTGCCACTGAATCATTTGTATATCTATTAACACCTTTAGTTTAAATAATATTGGAATCAATCAATTATATAATTTTATTCCTTAATTGAAGATGTATGTTTTTATAATGATGTATGCATTGGTGATAATTGTAATAATAATGAATATTGCATCCATTTGGATGAGGTCTATTTATATCAGCCATTAATGGTGGAGGGAGAGATATGAATTTAGACGAAATCATGGTTAGTAATAATGCATAAGGAGATTTAGGTAATCATGAGAATTGCCTCCTTTGAGGATTGGTATGAGATGAAAATGAATCCATAGGATGAGATATAATAATGTCTTGGAAGTGAATAGGCATAGAAAAAAATACCAAACCTTAGGATGCCAAGGAATATCAGTACAAGGATTACCCCTAAAACAAGTGAAATCCTAGGTGAATGAGAAATTAGATTAAAAAAATTAAATCTTGAGATGCCAATATAAAACCCTTAAAAATGGAACAAAATCATAAAATAGTATATATACGTAAAATAGATGACTCAATAAGGATTAATTAAGGAAATGAATAGTCAAAGAGAATTGTTAAGAATTTTTAAATTCCAAAATATATTTTAATAACACATAATTAGATAGATAAAACTCATAAGTTAATTTTAAAATAGGCATATTTTTTTCATGTGAGCTAATTTTACTAAAAATATGAAATTGTAAATTATGAAAACTCTATATAGTATTATATTCAGTAAAATAGGTTTTTCATCCACTCAATATGAATAGGAAAAATCCAAGAGTGTTTTAAAAAATAGATCCATTTTGATCCAAATATTAGTAAATCAAGGAATAACCCTAATAGAGGAAAACCAAATGGAAGTATAGGTTTGAAGTTGAAAATATTTTGTGTATGGATATTAGATGTCAAATCTAATAGCATAAGACCAAAAAATTGGAACTTTGGAAAGATGGTTCGATATATGTATGAATTAAACCAATATGTTGTACCTTAAATTGGGATTAAAAACCCTAATAGAATATAAAACTTTTAGACTAATTTAGATGTTAAGATATCATATTCAAGACTACATTTAAATTTAAAAGTATGTCTTATTGTAATGATTTGAAAAGTGGCATTTGCTAAGTATTTTAAGTATAACAAAGGGATGAGTAATTAAATATTTTAGGTGATTCTATGACTGTAACCATATTTTTTAATTTTAAATAAAATGAAATCATCCGTGTGATTATTTTATTTTAGGAATTGTATCTTTGTTTTTGTAGTGTCAGTTTTACTAAATATATGTCAATATCATATATTGATACTAGATTGAGCTAGTCAGTACTTACCTGTATATAAATGATAAATTATGACTATATTGTCACATAATATCACATTTATATGTTTGTATGTCTACATTCCCAAACCTTGGTAATGTACACAACTCAAATAAATAAGTTTCCTTTGTCTTGACACCATAGGTTTGTGTATGAGAGATAGAAACCTACAAAAATAGGGAAAATATAATGGGGTGAATTGATCACAATCACTCATATTTTATGACTTGAAATTACATATTTATCTAATACTCCAAAGAGGAAATCAAGCTAGACAAATTTTTCCTACTAGTGTGATTTTGAAATCGTGCTCCTTCACTATATGTATGTAGCTAAATATTTTGACTGTTACATTCAAATTGTTGACTTAACTTTTATTTAGTATTATTCATATTTTTATTATGACTAAACTTAGTGAGTGACTTATAAATTGTGAAGAATAAGACATATTTTCTCTATGTCTATTAGTTTATAAATGTTTTCAAGATTAATGTTAGGTCCCTTTTGAATGAGATTTTGATTTTATGATATATTATTTCAATTGGTTAATTCATCACACAACTAAAAAAATAGGAAAATAAGATGACCCTAAGTAAAGGTTTGATTTTAAAAAGTATTATTTTTCTAGGAGTAGGTTGGTACCAACCGTATCAAATTAGTATCAACTAGAGCTATTGACTAAATCTGGTTCACCTAACCCATGTACAAGTGGATTTAACTATAATTATGGATATGTCCCTATAGGCTATTAAGTAGATTAGAAATAGATAATGAGGTTCATGTAGGTATATAATAGGAAAATGAAAGGGTTAATCATGTAATATAGTTTGTAATTTTTAGAGAACCATGAATTAGGACCTTGTTAATTCTCTCAATTCATGCATTTAAAATGTGTGTTTATAGAGACTCAAAATTTATCATTTAGTGCTTGAAAATGTTTAATCTTGAAATCCTTTCCCTAATTAGCCTATTCACCATTATGTTAAATTGCATTATTTAAATAAACATTCCACTCTATAAATTATCATAAAATTACTCATAACATCACTAATACATACTTATTATGCTTATAGACTCATTTTATCCTAGTTTTAGTAGTCTATATCCTCTTGGGATAGGATTACACTAGGTTAGGTAGGGACACAATATGATGTCACTAGTGTGGCCTTGTCCCTCACACTCCAATGGTAGATTTTTTAATTCGATACATTGTAGTTTATCTATCCCATAATTTTATAAACATAAATTAGTGAAAATATTCATCTATATAATGACATAAATGCCTCTTTAAACACATCTAACAATCACTTGGAAATTGTACTGCACATTGAAAACAATATCATTAATATTTCTAATTTCAATTTTGTTGCATTCAAACAATCATATGCCAAGTCTAAATTTAATTTATTTAAATCAAAACGTATTATTTATGAATGATTCAATTTAATATATATATTTTCATTCATATAAAAAATTCAAGATTCACACTCATTTTAGGAGGGGAGAATTACATTAGCCTGAAGCCATTTTAAGCTACGTAGGTAACACTTATATTATGCATGGATATATAAGGATAAATCAACTATTATTCTTACCTGATTCCCACTATTTGAATATTAAATATGTTGTGTTTATTGTGTATTACATATTTTTTATTTTTCAAGGATTTTGTGCATCAAATCAAAACACACAGTTAGACCTTAAATCCTCAAAATTAGCTACACATACCCAGATCATAAAATCAGTCACAAATTCAGCCAAGATGTACACATATTAAGAAATCAATGGTGAACTATGGAATTATCCTCCCAGTGTAGCCTTTTCCCAACACTTTTTTAATTTTTGCTTTCAGATGTGACATAGTTCACAAATATTTTCAGGTAGTTCTAACAACATTTAGCCTACTTAGTTAGCATAAAATATGTGTGAGATAATTTTTCACACTTGTTTATCAATTTATTATTTTTAGCTCATTTAAAAATTTATAAATTATATATTTTGCATTAAGATATGTATATTTTTGTAGATCTAAATCAATTTTCAATAGTTTAATTTTCTTAACATTTCATTATTAAATCAAAAATAACATTGAACATTCTAGTGAACTCATTATTTTTATAACATTATTTATTATTTGCTTTATTTTTATCCTAAGATTAATATAAATTTATATAAATTCCTGACATTGAAATAAAATAGCCTTCCACCTTGGGTAAAAGTTGAAACCACGAATCAAACTTCTTCAATCTTGAATTAATCTAACACTAAAGAAATTACCCTATCAATTTTGATAAAATACGACATTGAATCTCTTTATTTTAACCTTGTATTTAATTTTCTTGATATATATACACAAAAATATTTTTATTTTATTTTCTCTTTATATTTTATTTATTTTTACTTGTTTTTAGAAATTATTTTTTGATAGTTTTAAAACTACTTAGTGACTATCATTATGGGCTATGAAGTGATATATTTTATCAACACCATGGTTTTATGGTTACTTCCCTAATACTCATATACATTTTACAACACTAAAAACATATTTTAGTTTTCACATATGTCATGATATATCATAAAATTTTAGGGTCCCTTATTTATACCATTCAAACAATTTTCTATCCATTTAATTTTTGGTGTAATTAATAGGAGCATATCACCCAAGGAAGACACTCTCACCATACCCTCAAAGATAAGAGAGTGGTATATAGGTATGATTTAGCCTCCATATTTAGTGATTTGAAAAATTGGGGTAACACTAATTTATAAATGAGCAAGTATATTCAATATCCCATATAATCATTCAAACCCTTACCTAAATAACCCAATATAACATGAATTTTTCTTGTATTGTATTCTTAGTCATGAGTTGTTTTATACACATACAATTACTTGATTATAGTAAGTGTTTTATTTATTTCATTTATTATATTTAAATTCAATGTATATCTCACAGATAGTCATTTTAAATATGCTAATGATGTTAGTCATCTAGATAATATATTATCTCATCATGTTATGCCTTTTAGTTATGAAGAAGAATGGACAAACCAAAATAATGAAAAACTTATGGAAGAATCATATATGGATGATTATGGTTTTTATGATTTAGCCATGAACATAAAATATGATTTGGATGCATATTAGGAACACTAGTACATAGAATAAACTAGTAAATTTCACCTTGAGGAGAAAAATACACCTCTTGTTTCATCTTTGGATTCACCCCTAGATGGTTTTTTTTATATCCCTCTTGTTTAATAGTTAGATTCATCCCTAGATTCTTATTTGTATCTATCTCCTTTTCATCTTTAAATTCATCCCTACTTCTTTCTTTGGATCTTCCTATTATTTCATCTTTAGATTCAACCCTAAATAATCATTTGGATATCCCTATTGATACAACCCTGAATCCTTATTTCAATTCATCATTATATACTTATTTATATCTCACTTATAATTCATTATTTAATCCCTCTTTAGTTACATATATACAATATTCTTTGGATTAAAATTTTGATTTATCACTGATTCCTTATTTGGATTCATATCTATATTCCTCCTTAGAGCCACCTCTAGATTATTATTTGGTTTCACAATCATATTAATATGTAGGGTCATCTCTAATATTATGTTCAAATTTATTTTTAGCTTCCTCCTTGGTTTTTCTATAGATTAATCTTCAAAGCTAACTCTAAAATCCTCTTTAGATTCATATTTATCTTCTTGTATGGATTTACCTTTATAATACCTAGGAGACTCCTCTACCTATTTCCTCACCTCATACTCTAAATAAAAAATAAAATTCTCAAAATCAATAATTATTCTCTCTTAAATTAGCACCTACCATCAAAAAATAAGAACCTTATACTTGCACAACTAATTTTTCTTTACATGTTTCTAATTCACTTTATGTATGTATATAAAATTAAAATTTTGTTCATGCACAAATCCTTATTATCTTTCACTTCAAGTAAAACTAATAAATACTAATGAGGATGTAATCGATTCTTATTTATAATTAGAGGGTATTAAGGTTATATGCCATATATCTCCCCCTTCATAAAACACAGAGGATGAACTTATTTATCCTTCCCTTAGAACATCACAATATACAATTTAAAGCAATGACATTATTTTTAACATGTCTTGTGATGTTGATTCTAATTCAGCATCATACTTGTATGCACATGATACTACTTTTATGTCACCATCTCATAATCTTAGCATAGATTTATCACATTATGACAATGCATATATTATTAATTATACTTATTTTAATGTTAGGTCACTCAATAAGAACCAAATTATATATATGTGTGTGTGTGTGTGTGTGTGTGTGTGTGTCTATATATATATATATATATATATATATATATATATATATATATATATATATATATATATATATATATATATATATATATGTATATATATATATATATGTATATGTATATATATATATATATGTATATATATATATATATGTATGTATATATACATATATATATATATATATATATATATACATATATATATATATATATACATATATATATATATATATACATATATATAGATATATACATATATATATATATACATATATATATATATATATATATATATATATATATATATATATACATATATATATAATGAATCTCCTAAACCAAAAGAAAGAGACTATCCTTAATTATTTTCAAATTAGAACTAGTGTTTCAATGGCTAAAATTATCAAAATAATTGAACCCTTAAAATTATCCCTTAATAACCTCCACATGCCTCACTAAGAATTAATATCCTTAGTTCATGTCTTAGGTTATTTGGAAGATCAATTGCATCAATTAACTTTAAAGAGTAAATCATATCATGCCTGGGTTGACTCTAATATAGTCCATGATAATACTTTTGTGCATAAATTTTTTTATGCATGTTTACCTCTTAATTTCCAAATGCCTACATTTTTTTAATTTTATGTAATTGAGGACCATCACCTACATCTTAGATCTATTTTGAGAAACTATGATTGGTTACAATCGTAGTCACTTGTTATTATAATTATTTCCAAAGAGTGTATAAGGGTTTAAACTTGCTTAGTTTAATTTCATTCCTAGTGGATACCTCAATAATTATCTATCACTATAGAAAGAAATTTTGACACAATATATTCAAAATGAAATACCTAGGGTCACTTATGAAAGATTACATTCTTTATACCAAGACAAATCTGAAGAATTAACTATGCATCAATTAATTTACCAACCAGCTAAGATGGATGTACAACATATTATTTATAAAGTTATAATTTACCCACTAAAATATAAGATACACTATTATACTTGTGGATCATTTATAGCTATTTTTTATGAGGAGCTACTATCAGATGAAAAATTAGTGCTTGTTTACATATAAAATAATATGAATGGGAGCATTAAGTTACATAATGAAGATCCACATAATAAGATCCAATAATATAATATTGACACATGTATTCTCAATAAAATGAAAAACTTAAATTACATATTATCTCCTAGTAAATTCACACACTAAATAAATCCCTACTAAACAAGCACATCTTGATGTTCTTAATCCATGGAATATTTCCAAATCTTACATAAATGAAAATAATTTACTACTAAAAGTTTTAATGGTAATGATTCCATTACATCAAAGAAGGTGAAACCTCTAAAATTTGCTTTAAATGATCACACACCTATTATAAATACATTATTAGATATAACTCTAATCAAATTACAACATAACTATTATCACTATCCTCATCAATTGTGAAAACAATCAATGTCCAACCATTTTTTACTTATCATGGAATTAATGAGAATCCTAACAATGATTGTTATGCTCTAAAAGAAAAGATAAAATAATTTGAAATTAAATCAATTATCTAATTTCAAAAACTCAATAATAAGCTAAACAAATATCCATCCTCATCTTTAAGAAATACAAATGTTAAAAACATATTTATAAAAATTATTGTATACAAGATATAATGGTTTCAAAGGATTTTATTAATGGTAAAAATAAGTATAATAACACCATTTATATATCTCAAATTAATAATACTAGCACAAAAAATCATTAACATGATATTTCCAATTTACAAATTTTAAATAAATTAAAAGTGACAACTGATTTGCCTCCACAAATACGGATTCCTAAGCTAACACAATCATAAATTGAGCATAATGAAATATGTTTAGTTAATGAGTCAAATTTTGCAAGTGCATGTAATAAAAAAGTAATTTATTGTTACACATTCTAATTCACATCAGTTTGGAAATTATTTTAAGTCTAAAATTCTAAAAATCTAGAGAAAATATGTAATTGACTAATTATCAATCTATCAATTCATCAACATAAAAAAATCAAGCATACACAAACAAAATTTTCAAATATCAAAATTCTAAAAATTATTCTATCTTTTTTTTCACTCTAGACACTTGCCCTCCAGGTTTTTGAAGTATTTATAACAATCCAAAATAATTATCTTACACATATTTCAATTCCATTTCTTTATGGTAATCCATTTTCTTACTATAGCATGTCTATATCATAGAATTACTTCCTTTACACTTACATGATAAAATTTATCTCCTCTTATATTATCCATGAGCACGCAGGGTCTATCTCATTGGGGGCATGTAAATTAAAATTTATATCCCTAGATAATCATATCTAAGAATACACTACATGTACATTAGGGAACATTGTTTTCATTCATCCTTGGCACAATATGCTTTAACACCTTATTTTCGATTGTTTGAATCCCTCCTTTTTTGTATATTTTAAAATCCTTGCTTATTTCTACCTTTTAAAAGTTTCAATTTTAAATATTCCTTATAGATTAAACATTAACATATTTCAAAATTTCAAAATAATTTATAAGTTTGGTGCATCCTTTACCTAACATCCTTTATAAGTTTGGTGCATCTCTTCAATCTATATGTACCTATCAAAATGTTTTATTTATCTACAACCTTTCTACCAAATTGAGTTATATATCTTGTAATTTTTTTGATAATAACCCATAATTTACATTGTTTTACATGGATATGCTATTTTCCAATAGTGAAGGTTGTACATATTTTTGGTGTAGACTAATCTAATTTGCTTCATTCTTATTTTCACATTGTTACTTTACTGCATAATAACTTAAGAATTGATTGCCTATTATGGATGGCCATTGACCTTGTGTGTGAAAAATATACATCATCTTGTTTATATGGCATCATCACTCCCTTTTTATGTGTCCCTTATCCTTGTGTGTTTATGATAAATTCACATGTACCTTGTATGTTTCCTATGGGCCTTATGTGTGACATTATATGAAGATTATGTGACAATGTGTGCCTATAATTCAATTTTGAATGGCATCTTGAAATATATTTCAAATTATCGCATGATACTTATGTGATTAAATGCTATATCTATATAACACATGATTCATCTATAATTAAATATTATATATGTCTAACATATTTTTCACATAATAGTTTAATCTAAAACATGTTTTCATATGTAACTCAATGTTATTTTAAGTTATATGATGTAATATATTTTCAAATGTTCACATTATACTATACAATTATATTATTTCACATATTATACAAGTCTTATTTTAAGATTATTGACCTACAATACACATCTCTCATCTAAAAAAATTGGGTGTCACAATGGGATTTCCTTTAGAATTCAAGTCCTCATGAGAAATAGATTTAAAATTCATGGCATTATAAATTTTGTAGAATTGTTGTAGTATTCATAATTTTTAGATACTTAAGTAAAAATTTCTATATAATTGATGTATATAGTTACCATCTGTTACAATTTCTATTTCCATTCTATATCAATTCAGTACAACTACGGGGGGTGGGTGGGGGGGGGGGGGGGGGTGCGGGGGGGGGCACAGGCTGGGTGCATGATATTCATTCATGTTCATGCTTATATATTTTAATTTTTAAAATTCAAATTTTCAAAGTTAAAAAGTTTCAAATAAAATATAGATCCATCTATAGTGGTGTGATTTGTAATGTGAAAATTGGGATATGTTATATTTTAGTGACACTCAACATAAGGTTTTACATTATTGAACTCAATTCCCATCACTAAATTTTTTATTTTTAGGTCTCATTAGATTCTAGTGACACTCAATCGTTAGGACATTACCCATCCTTAAAATTGATCTTCAGTAGTGAAAGTATATCCTTGTATAATTTAAAATCTTCAATAATTGAGACTTCATCACTCTAAATTTCACCACAAGTTCCAATCCTAAGAGCTAATAGATTTAAAATTTAATGAAACCCAATGTTGTTCCATTCATATTATCTCCACTTTTAAAATTATTTGTTATAATTGGTTAGGAAGAAAATAAGGTTGAAATCACCATATTTTCACTCCAAATGCTACAAAAAGGGACAATACACTTATCCACTTTTAAGTTATAGGTAAATTATATTGCATGTTATCTCAGGTGTATACTTTCCTTTCTCTATTATCAAATTTCAAATTTTGAGTTTTATGTTTTAAGTTTTCAAATATGGAAAATAAATTATTTCATTGGCATTATTTTAGGTTTCACATTAAGGCATCTTACATGATCAAGATTCACACAAAAATAAAATACTTGTATACACACTTAGGTTCACATCTCCTTTTCTTTATTAATTTTAATTGATTGCATCAATAAAATAAAGTTGAGGAAAATGTAGACATTAAAATTTAATCATTAAGCGATTGACAAATTTTAATGTCGACATCCTTACCCTACTTGTCTTCTTCACAATTATTTAATCTTAAAATATCTATAAGATAATTTATTAATATATAAACTATATTAAAATTAATCATAACATCATTCATTCATCCCTAATTTGCTTACATAATAATGTCATTATAATTCCAAAAAGTGTTTATCCCTCTAGGGCATGAATGTGTTACATCAGATATGGCCACACTGTGCCCTTGTCCCCATGATCCAAATTTAAATTTTTAAATTTTGGACATTACATTTTTTCCCTCACACATTTTTATAAAGGGAAATTAGTGGAAATTTTAATAATATTACCATATATAATAACATTAAGGCCTCTCTAAACACATATTGAAATCACTCACAAATTCTTCTATACATTAACAAAAAAACACTAATCTTTCCAATTTTAATTTTTTTACATTCAGACAATCATAGGCCAAGTCTCATCTTTTTTAATTATAGGTCAAGCATCCTCATTTTCAATCATTCAATTCAATATATATATATATATATATATATATATATATATATATATATATATATATATATATATATATATATATATATATATATATATATTGAATTGAATGATTGAAAATGAGGATGCTTGACCTATAATTAAAAAAGATGAGACTTGGCCTATGATTGTCTGAATGTAAAAAAATTAAAATTGGAAAGATTAGTGTTTTTTTGTTAATGTATAGAAGAATTTGTGAGTGATTTCACTATGTGTTTACAGAGGGCTTAATGTTATTATATATATAGGTCATGATTCACATTATCACTCTATGAGGCAGAACTATGTCAGCTTAAGACCCTTTTGGGATATGTAGCTATCACTTAGATTACTTGGTGTTTTCTCAAGATAGTTTTGTTATTTCCCTTTACCATCCTCTATCCCACCTCCTCTCACTACGACACATGATATATATTATTTTTATTTTTTTAAATCTAAGATTTATATTCTTTAAGTATTTTTTACATCAAATTAGAGCACATAGTTTGATTTTAGACCCTCACAACTATCCACACACACCTATATAAAAAAATTAGTGACATTGATAACCAAGACATAACCTTAGTTATAAATGTAACACAATCCTCCTATTATAGAATTTTTAAATCAAATTCAAAATTCTTACATTTAGTTGTGACATAATTTACAAGTATTTTTATCAGTTTTTAGCAACAGTCAGCCTAAATAGCCAACATAAAATAAATTTGAGCTAGGTTTGAACTTACTATTTTTATCTTATTTTGAAATTTATAATTTCCATATTTTACATTCAAATATGTATATAATTTTATATATAAATCAATTTTTAATATTTTATTTGTTCTTATCATTTCATTGTTAAATAAAAATTAAATTTAAATAGTGTCAAGCTTCTCATTGCAAGTACGAAAGGCAAGATTTTAGTAGTTACACATACATTATTCATGTCACTTTATATGATATTTTTATTTTCTATCTATATGCTTGGGTT
>JARHVA010002669.1:1100000-1152500 GCA_037957365.1 Torreya grandis
TATTTTAGTGTCCAAAATTACACCAAGATAATTTATGACATTGTTAAATATTAATGCCTAATCTATCCAAATGTTACTCCAATCGACATAATTAAGTTGACAAGGATCATCCAAATCTCTATTTTCATAGTCATTAAAAACCTCATTCTTATGTTTGTGTTTTAAAAACCCCTATGAAGTCTTGATTTCAACTAACATCTGAGATTTTCATGTTTTTAAAAAAAGGATTATAGGGTGTAAAATAAAAGGCATGAGAAATGGCATAAATATTGGTGGGAGAAGCAAGTTCTATTTACAATTTGTAAAATGGCATCCAAAGTTTCACTGGAATTTCAAAGGGTAAAATACAAATTGAATTTTGGGTGGTGAAGGTCCACAGGGATTTCTAGTGGGGAAAACAGGTTGTCAAAAACATTTGTTAAAATACAAGTTAAAATTTTTTCATGAACTCTTTGAGCCCACAATAAAAGAAAATGAAGGTAATCTCACATGGAAAGGGGTAATATGCATAAAATTGAACAAAGTTCAATGGGAAATGTGAGTTTCCCACATTGAAGTAGTAAATAAACAAGGCAAAGGTTTTCAAAATGTCTTCAATAAAGCATCCTACAAGGGGGTATTATAGGCTCCATGATACTTAAGATTTTAACCATGTAGTTTATAATATAACAACCCCATGCCATCAAATCCTTACCCATGTGGATGAAGGTCAAACAAATATAACAAAGTTCAAAGTTTTAGTTAAAATTCATAAATCATGGGCCCATGCCAAGGTGTGGTAGTGATTCCAAGTGCAAGTACAACTTTGAAAATTGCAAAGTTACACTTTGTTTCCCATTCTATGAAACCCATAAAGATGTTGATTGACCATGTGCAGTTATAGAAAGCATATGGAATAAATTTACAAGTGAAAATACAACTCAGAACAAACTCCAATGTGAAAATTACTTTTAAATCTCTAGATCCTACAGTAAATGGTAGATGCATGATAGTATGTGGAAAGGGGAAACTAAAATGAAATTTACAATCTGACAAATTGAAATTTGCTTGTAAGGTTCTAGATCCCATAGAAGGAAGAAGGCTTGTAGGGAATGAGAACCTAGAAGTAATTTTACAAATTCCCAAATTTTAATTTATTTGTGAATCTCTATTTCCTAAGGGAAAAAGAGAAAGATAATGTGTGGAAAAGTCAAAAGGATAAATGAGTACCTAGCTAACAGAATAGGAACATGTGAAGGTAGCTAGAGACAAATCATTTGCTAATTTGGCATTGTTCTCATTGAAAAAAGGGAAGGCTTTATACCAAGATCCTAATAATAATAAAATTACTAGTTGCTCTCTTGTTTGTTCTATTAATGTAACTATTAGATGGGATCTTGACGTACATCTAGTTTTATATGAAAATATGTTATATTTGAAATATTTATTACAGGATCAAAGGAATTTCAGACATGTTTATGTTGTAGATACTTTTAGTTTAAATATAGATGGATACCTTCTCTATGGGGGGCATGCTAGTAAATGGAAGTGTAGTCATGGCTTATGTTGGCTTTAGATCTACAAGTGGTTTTGTCTGGACAACACCCATCTATGTTGTCCTATGTCAAAATGATTAATCACCCTCATATCACAATGGACTCTAATATTGATTTCACATTATTAGGGATGAAAATTTTCCAAATCATGGTGGAAAGGATTTGTGCATCTAATTTAGACATTATTTTTATAATAGATCCTGAATTGTTCTTCTTCCAAACTTTATAGTTTATCTTCAGTATGTGCATGGCGTAGATAATGATTAGCTTCTTGTTATAATTTATTTAATATCTTCTTATTTTCCTTTTTGTATGGAAGGCATAGGATAATGGGTTGAACAAGGTGGTCTTCCTATTGAACATGAAAAGGTTCAATAGTATTTTATGTAAAAATATAAGTGGACCAACTACAAGGGATGGAAATTCTGGGCATGGAATACTAGAGAGTTTGCATTACATGTAGAGGTCATGTCTCCTTTCATCTATGGTAAAGGTTTTCACAATGAATGGTTATTAAATGAGGCTATGTAATCATATTTTATATTTATAATTGATGCAAGTGAAGTGATATCCATCTTCCACCCTGAAAACGGCATGAACATCAATCAAAATTTTATAGAAAGTGTGGACAATATAGATAAAGTAGGAAGGGTTTGGGTAATAGAAGGCAATACACATATAAGAACTTTATATGGTTCATTTTATTTTTGACCATATAATTTCTAAATTAACCTAGTGAAACTTTTTAAATGTGATGGAATGTATAGTTTTATAAACCCTCTGATCGAACCCAAATCTAGGCAGGTTATAAATTTACAACTATTTCCTTCTGAGACCAATTCTGGGAGGGAAAGTTTAGAATGAAAAATAAATCAAGTAAATATTATGGAAATATTTAAAAGGTTTTTATTGGGTAAAATTTATAAAAAACCTTCGATAAGATTAGGCCAATCATTCTTCAAGGGATAATAAACTCATATATGTGAAAGGATAAGAATATGGGTTCTAGAATGAGATGGAAATTAGTTGACTGTATCTATAGGAATGACTCAAAAATAAGTAAATTAGATTTCCCATCATAAAAAGTGAATTCAATGAACTCTCTGGTCAGTTAATATTCCAGGATTAGATTTTAGCATATGGTTCTATATTTTTTGGTATTCCTAACCTCAAGGAATTTCACACTCAAAATTAAGTCAAACTTCATGAAAATGCACAAATAATTTAGTTGAAGGGCCAAGAAGTGTAAGAAAAATAATTTTACAGACTAGGTTGGAATGGAGTTAGGTGGAGATTAAAAATATGGCAAGTTTTAAAAGTTATAGATGAGGCTCCCAAAGTCCCTAGGAGATTTGTGTGGGAGAAGCAACTTGCAAAATGAATGTATTTAAAATGAAAATTGTAAAGTTTGGTCAAATATCCCAATCCCATTGGTAAACTCAACATGGAGAAAGTCAACTCAAGAGGAGCTTCAAGGATATTTTGAGGAGGAATGCAATTTTATAATCTTGTAAATTTGCAAATTATAAATTATTCTTGGATCTCCCAAACCTGCCAGTCCACACCGATCAACATGAGGTCCTAGTGAAAAAGGGAAATTTAAAGGAAAATTATAATTTTTAAATTTTGTAAATAGAAAATTATAGGTTTATTTCTCATTTATTTATGGGAACATTCAAGGCCAATTATAATTTTACAAATTGAAAATCGCATTTGGATTTCCCATTTCCCTGTGGGGACTTTTGAGGGGAATTGTAACTACAATTTACAATTTGCAAATTTACAAATTGTAAAATTGATGCTATGTTTTGTATTTCCCTAAACAAATAAAATTACAAAATTATAAATGGGACCCAAATTTCCCCAAAATAAAGAAAAATGTAACTTTGCAAAAGGGACCAGAATTTCCCCAAAAGGCTAAAAAGTGAAAAGTAATGCATTTAGGAATTTAAAAATGTGGAGGCAACCTTAAAAATTTAGAATGTGAAAAAAAAATTGATCCAAAAAGAAAAAAGGTAAACATAGCCTATGTTTTGCATTTTCCATTATTTTCTTTGTTCAAACACCTCCATGGAAGAATATTATAGGTTTTTAAGGCCAAAGTGGGCCATTACAAAGAAGATAATTCAAAAGGATATGAATCTTAAATATTCCCATGAAATCATTACAAAGGATGGTTGTTATTTGGCATGCATAAGGGGAAGGGCAGTTATCCAAGAGGTTTTAGCTATGCAAATGATTGGTCAAAGGCATGTCACGATAGTTGCACAATAAGACAAAGGATTTTTTTGGATCTAAAGAAAAATATTCTCATTCAATCTCATATGAAAGGCATTTATAGTCAAGAAATTAAAGGTTTGTTTTAAAATATCCATCATTACTGGTAGATGTAGTTACACCAGTCATTTTCATTACAAAATAATGAAGATTCCAGGTATGGAAAAGGGCATATTCCACCTAAGAGCATCTTGGCAGAACTTTGAGGGATGATTGAAAATTTTTAATATTTAAAATTGAAACCCAAATTCTGTGATTGAAAAAGTGGTGAGAAAATGTATAAAAAGAGGGCTTTCCTTCTTTTCTAGGGGGTTGTTAGTTGTTAGTTTTTTAATAGTCAAGGATATTGAAAATTTTGGGATCTATTATTATGTGTATATATTGTCTCCCTTGCTAAGGTTGTTATCACTATATAACCATTATCAAGATCTGAGAGCATGTTTATGTCTCCCCTCTCAAAAGAGCAAACTCACCATTCTTGTCCACATGGCAAAATTATAGAAAAATGATGTATGTAAGGTTTATTTTGAAAGTTTATGAAAATAGTTACACTTTTTACTCTTTCCTATTGATGAAGTGCAATGATGTGTTTTAAAAATTTTGTTGATTGGTATTTGGTTTTATCCTCATTAATGTTTTCATCTTGGGCGTAGACATAGGTTATAAACCCCTTTCTACAATGTGTTTGGAAATATGTTATTGAATAACTCTTTAGGGCACCTTGGATTTATGAATTTAATAGGAAAAAATATATGAAATTTTGTGTGTAGTGTATGTTCTATTATTTCCAAGAATTATTTGGGTATTTTGCATTTTATTGGCATCAATAAATGAAAATCACTCCTAGTATTTAACTTATCTTGCATCTTAGTATTTTGCATATTTACAAATGATTAATGTCATGAATATTGAAGTTGTTGTTTAAAACCCATCATCACACCACTCTTTTTTATAACTGTCAAACTCATCCTACCCTGTTCTACCCAAAAAATAATTTAATTATTTCATATGTTAAGTGTTATTTTCATGTAGATACTTAAATATTGCATACTTAAAATGTGTTTGTATTTTATGATTTAAAGCCTAGTATTGTAGTCTTCCATTTGATCCCTACTATTTAAAATTTATTTTAAAAATGAAGGTTGTAATCACTTTCCCATCTATCTTCAGTAGATTTTACCTGCCTTAATAAATTTGCTCATTCTATGTGACAATCGTTCCGAGGTGGAGTGTGCAACTTTGGTTATGTCATGGTTAGATGTGTTTATTGTTCCAAAAATCCCCATGGAGATTGAATTTTAGTATCCCTCGATGTGATAAATCTACCCTTTATGTCCTCTCCCCTTAATTTAGGCAAAGCCAAAATTAGTATGGAGCTAATGATACCCTCTTTTGATGCTTCCCAATCATTATCTACATCTATTCCATTCATGTCTTAAACCTTTCCCTAGATATAATGACATATTAATGGGTTAATCATCCATGTTTTCCATTTTTCTCAAGTGTGCAAGGCTAAGCAAGAGTGGTGTACAACTAGGAACGAACACTTTATTAGTGTTATTATTAAGGATTAAATTCAGATCGTAGCTATTTATGTTAACATAGACTCTTATAAATAGTTGTATGCAATTCATGTTGAAAATTTCTCTAGCTATCTTTGTGTTATTTTGACTATCTTTTGTCCATCAATGTCGCATGTAATATACCCAATAAGGAGATCACTAAATTCAAGGAAAGGCACTACCATTTCACATTAATAAATCACTACCAAGGATCATCACTGCCTTTTAATACAATAGTCATTAAATGGATATGAACATAAATGTCAAAAAAAAATGTTTTTAGAAGTGAATAGAAGTGCCAAACAAAATTATTATGAGAAGTGGATGAAAATGTCAATGGATATGTCAAAAATCAGATATTTTAGTGATTAATTGTCTCTTGGATGTGATGTCTCCTTTGTGAGAAGTTTTTAAAGACTATATAAGGGAGAATAGATGTGAAAGTATTACAAGCATTCAATTATATATTAAATCATCTAACTTTGTATAAGCTTCATGCTATAAAACCACTCTCAAGGATGAAAACCCTTATGATTATAATAACCTAAGGATGAAACCCCTTGTGGACTTATATTTTATTTAATTTATTATTTTAAATGAAATATTTATATTTATAAAAACTAAGATTTCCAAGAAAACCACATTAATTTAAAATATTTCGATGTGGAATATGATAGTGTTATTAAAGCTATTTTTCTTGCCAACTTGTGAACCATGGGGTCACTACATAAGGAAATTATGGCTAGTTTTGAGTCATACAACACCATTTCAATAGAGATTCAAAATAAATCTCTTTTTTAGACTATTACATTTCAACACTCAACTAACACTATTGTTAGGGACAATTCTTGTCACCTATGTTGTCAGGGACTTTTGTAGAGGGCTATAAAAAATTTTAGGTTATCAATTTATTTGCATATATTTGATGTAATTAATCTCAAATGTGTTTCCATAAAGATTATTCATATTATCATATAAGTTTTAAAGTTGATGTTATTTAAGCAAATTTCATTACTTTGCTATCTTGGCCATCAACAAATTCAATATTTCATTAGGGACCTACCAGGGTTTGAGATTTGATAAATTGACTTCTATTGTGTTTTTTGCAAAGAGTTGTTAACTTCTGTATGTTGGAAGGTGATTTCCCATTTTGAACATAAATATGAAAATTTTAGTATCTTTGTTTGTTATCTTATCAGTAATCTTTAACAAAGTTTAATTTTGGCTTGTATCATAACCAATTTGTTAACTTTTATATTCTAGAATTTTGATTCTAGTGGTGGCTCCAACTTTATTATTTGGTTTCAAGGAAGATTAGTGCCTATTTTGAATATCTTTGTTAAGTTTCAGCTTTGAGTATTTTATTTATCACAAAGATGGAAGGATTGAGATCATCCTATAAAGGTGGCTTGTTAAAACAACTTGTCTCACCCTAAAGTATTCATCAAAGAAGGAGACAAGTTTAGAGGTTGATTAAAGGATAAAGTTTAGTCACAAATAAGTGTTTGGGCTGTCAAGATTTTGGTAACCTAAAAATTTTATTTAAATTTCTATTATTAAATATTATCATATCTCTTATAGTAATTCAAAACCATATAGTCCAAATTACTATCTAGATCCTTCTCAACTAGTTGAATGCCCTCCTAATTTTGATCCGCCAAGTACACCTCACTGACCCCCTCACATTCCTTTACCATTGGATTTTGAACCAACCATTGAGAAAATCAGGAGGCATAGGGATCAAGATGAGAATGAAAATATTACATTCCACATTCTTAGATTTAGACCAATTAACTTTAATGAAATGTAAAGTTGCCCCAATGAAGTCCTAAACAATGTAAGGAACCACCTTCCTAAGTTTCAAGGGAATAATGCAATGACTAGTGATCAACACCTAAGGGATTTTCACATTATAATCAAATATTATTAGGTTGATCACAAGGATCTTTTCATCAAGTTTTTTATGAACACATTGGAAGAAGATGCCCATGAATGGTTCAATTCCCTTCCTCGTGGATGCATTGATTCATGGGAAGAGATGAAGAATGTTTTTAAAATTTAGTATGGTGATAAGATTGATCCTAGGTTTATTTTTTATGAGTTTAAAAATGTGAAAAACAACCCAAATGAGTGCATGTAATATTTTAATACACGTTTCAATAATACCATACTACGACTGCCTAAAAACATTAGGCCCAATGATACAATGTGCTTGATTAAATATTGTGATGCCTTTGACAAGAAGGCTACGTATTACTTGAGGGAAAAGGCTCTCATGAACCTAATATTATAATTCAATAAGGCCATCCAAATTTATCATAACATAAAGGCTATGGGTAAGCCCATGCACAAGTGGGTTGATGTGAATTTGGTTAATCCATAAAAAAACATAGTTCGTAAAAAAAGTCAATGTTGAAGAGAATGTTAAGACTTTGGCCTCCACTATAATGTAAATGTCATACAAATTAGATACATATAAAAATGGGATGCCTTATGGATATATAAGTCAAGAGAGAGATCTAAATATTAATCAAACACAAGGGAGTCCTACTATCCATATTCAGGATAATGATAGAGGGAAGAGGCATGTATGTGATGAAAGGAATGACATAAATAAAAATAGAGGAGTTGGAAAAGAAGTTCCTTATCCATTAAATGCCAAATTAAATGTTTTAAATTATGATTTAGACATTTATTAGTGTGATAAATTCTTCCTCCCACTTCCCCCATGTGATACTACTAAACATATTGAGAAAGATGCAAATGAACCTAAGTCTGTATCGACTGATGATAAGGTTTTGATGCTCTATTTTCGACACTCCCAAAGTGAAATGTTTGGCTCAATAGATTTGATGAGTGCTACAAATGTTGATTAATTTAGGAGTGAAATCAAGAAGGTATGTGTCCTAAATCTCTAATTTTATTTTGATGTTAATATGACACAATTATATGAATTTCCCATTCATGATTTTGAGTTTTTAAGATCAATGATGATTAAGAAATATGATGGGGGGATTCCTTTAGTTGAGGACATGTAGTTGATAATTAATTCAATAGTTTCCCAACTGAAATAATATATCTAGAGAATCAAGTATCAAGGTGTTACTCTTCAAGACACTACCCCTACAAATCCAAGGTCAAGGGATGCAAGTAAGGAAGTAAAGAAAACTACAATAGTCACTAATTCCTCCAAGTTATCACCTATTTCCCAAGTTTCTAAACCAAGAAGTGCCCCAGCTAAAAATAGATTACCTTTGCTATCTATTATCCCTAATGGTGTGAATGATGTTAAAAATAACCCACCTTTAAAAACTATTGTTAAACATGCAAATTCATCCCATATTATTCCACTTTAGACTTTAATTGATTGTATCTCAGCTGAAAGTATTATCACCCTTCCACCTAATACACCTCTTCCTTAGTATAACATGTGTGATATGGCCCAAGTTTTTAGTCAACTAAAAATCACCATGCCACTAGTTGAGTTATTATAAATACCTAAACATAGGAAGAGGGCATTTGAATACTTGGAATTTGGTGAGAATTCAACTATAAAACAAATGAATTCACCCCCAATACCCCTGAAAGATGATGAAGAATTGGAAGAGGTTGTTGAACTAGCTTTAGATGTCTATTTGGGAATTACATTGGTAGAAATTTAGTTGAATGTGGATCCATTTTACACAAACCTATTGATCAATGGTCTTATTATTCATAACTACATGTTTGATTTTGAAGCTTCTTTTAATGTCATGCCCTTAGGTGTCCTAAATGATATTAGATTTAAATTCACATCAGCCTCTAGCAAGTGTTATGCAATGGACTCATGAGAGGTACCAATTTTTATATAAATCAAAGGATTGGTAGTATAATTTGTAGTGCATCTAGGTAAATATTTAATTATCGATGTGATTTTTGTGGACTACCTACGTAAGTAGGGGATGTTTTTGTCATGAAAATAGGTTGACAACATAGGTGGAAGTGTACAAATAGACTTGTATTATGCCACCATTCCTTTGGAGGGTAATATTTTTACACTTCATAGAGATTCAAAGGTGCTACATGTGATACAACATCTGAAACATGCTCTAAATAAAGTTCTATACATAGATGTTGAGCTACGAAACTTTGGTTAGAATATTGATGCTGATGAACAACCTATTATTTTTTATGTTGACCCTGACAATGAAGGTGAATTTTGAAATATTTCATTTTATGGGGCTTACTCCAATCTTGTAAATGGAATTGGGGTTGTATTTTATGCCCCTAATGGTAAATGTTTTCATTTTTCTTTCATGTTGTCTTTTGAGTAAAGGACTAATATTGTTGAGTATGAGGCACTCTTGCTTGGTTTATGGATTACCCATGAACATGGAATTACAAATTTGATTATCAAGGGTGATTTTTATCTATTGGTTAATTTTGAACATAGGATTACACTAAGGGGAGATTAGTATTGTGTTAGTATATGAAATCAAAATCAAAATAACACACTAATAGATAACACCTTAAGCCTATCTCAATAAGGGAGCTTAGATAATAAGACTAGAATGGAAAACACAAAAAAATTTCAAAATAAACCTTCTGTCACATTCTTTGGATGATCAAAATAGTTTGTTGAAATGGCTTTCTTAGTTTGTGTTCATGAAGTCTGCATCAATGAATTGTGTCTACCTCTGTCTCTCCTTGGCACCATGTTTGGATTTGGCTTGGCTTGGCTTGGCTCAATAATTTGACATTATAAAACTAATTGCAATGGATTTTTGAATGCATTTGTAAATTATAATTTTGGCATAAAACAACTTAAAAATCAATATGCAAGTCCTCTTATTTATATATTTTTGAAATGGTTTAGGTTCAACCATGACCATCCATCTCAAGATTGAGATGTGTGGCCATGAATTAATACAAAATATGCAATTAAATTCATAAATATCCAACATAAATATTTGGGAAGAAGGGGACTTTAAGAGGCATGGGAGGCATTGATGAGGTATGGGAGGGTCTTACTGAGGCATGGAGTGGCTTGATGAGATATATTATGCATTTATGGCCTAGGGACATCTTTTCAAGAAATGATGTCATTTGATGATGTAGATATTCAATATCAATTTATAAAAATAAATATTTAAAAAATTCCATGGAAAATTAACCTAATCTCTTGATTTGGCTTAATTAGCCTTAAACATGATTGGTCAACTTTGATGCAAAAACTTGGTAATTTGTTCACAAATTAATCAAATTGGTCAAAATGTCATATTATTGGCCTAAAATTTGACTTGATCAAAATTGGAAGTTGATGTTAGATGCATTGGAATCATTATCTCATTTAGTATGTTTCCAATGAAAAATAACAAAGTCACATGTCTTGTATAATAAATTTGACAGAAAATAGCAATCTAGAGCACCCAAGTGCAAACATGTCATTTTGACTCAAAATGATCTGATCAAAGTTAGCTGCTTCATAAATTGTATTATCCCATTTAATGACACTCTAGCTAAAATCAAAAATTTAATATATCTATTTCAACTCATTTAACGCGTTTTAGTGTTTTTAGGCTAAATTGTGCATTTTGGTGGATATTGGTCAAAACCCTGATTGATGGTCATTAGTGACCAGATTCAGGTTTATAGTTTGCCTTTGTTTGGGAAGGCATTGAAATATATAGGAACATTAATGTCTTCTAAAAGAATGAAAAGGTCTTACATGCCTACAATTACAATGATGATGAACTAATTATATGATGCCCCCTTGAGGGAATGGTTGGTACAAGGAAAGGTGAGCAAGCTGTCCCTCGAAAGAAAGAATGGATATGAGGGGACCAAAGAAAGGAAAATGATGAGATGAGAAAACAATGATTGAATAATTATTCAAAATCATTGAGAATACAAGTGGGATGGTGTACAATGGTTTGTCTAAAGGTGGTTATAGGCATTATACCCTAATAGTGGCAACATGGCATGAAAACACAATGACTTTCCCAAAGGCAGTTATAATCATTGAGAAGATGAAGTTATCCTAGTTAGAATAGACAAAAAAGATATCAACATGCCCTTTTATGGTCATAAAAATTAAAGTGGTGATAATACAATTATTTTCCCAAAGGTGGTTATAATCATTAAGAAATACAAGTGGAACAGTGTGCAATGATTTACCCATAAGTATTTATAGTCATTGGACATCAATTACAAAAAACATGATTGATTTGGATGATAATGATGATAATATGATATAGAGGATAAATATGAATTGGTTGAACTTGCTAGTAGGGAGATGCTCATCTAAACTAAATAAAGGTTTAAATTCTTTCATTATCTAATTACTCTGTGTAGGATATGATTGGAATTGAATCAAGATGTCAGTGCCAAAGAGATGTTGATGCTACCATTGCTAAATAGACTTCCTAAAGCTTATGCTTGTTATAACACATGTCGGTAGGCATCATGTTATAACATCATGATGACTTGGTCAAAATATGCATAAGGACTGAATCCTATAATACAATACTCAATAGAAAATAATGCACTAATAATAGAAACCTGATGCCAATGTAGATGCATGAATATGGATGGATTCAAGTGTAAGTGAAAGTAAGGAATCACCCAATGAATGCACATAGATTGAATCAAGGATATATTACTAAAAGCAAACAAATAAAAATACAAACAAAACAACAAAGAAACAAATAATAAAAATTTAAGCCATACGAACATTGCCCCTACAAAATAGGCAACAACTTAACAAACTAATAGAATGGGGGAATAGAAGAAAAGGAAGGGGGTGGCTGAGTTCTCTCCATATGCACTAGGCAAGTGGATGTTGCCTACATAGTTCTATGGATGTAATATCCAACAAAAACTTTAAGATAAATGTAGTTCTCTTAGGAAATAAGAATAAAATAATAACTGATGAAAAAAACATAATGAATGCAATAGAAGAATATGAATAGTCTTGAAAAATGGTAAGTGCATGGGATAAAAGGCCAAAAAGGATGGGGAAACTTATTGATAAGTGGTTTGATTGAAACTTAGTAAGGGTTCCCAGAATCCTTAAGGCAAAGAAGTGGTAAATGTTTTTGGTTTTTTATAATGGTTTTACAAATGTTTTTGGAAATTTTGGAGTATCTCAACTCGATCAAGAATGATGAGACACTATGATGGTTCAAGCTCATAAAATGGTGAGAGTGTGGCTTAGGTTTCTCACAAAATAGTGATATCATGGCTTAGGGTGACTTAGCTGACCTTAATAAGTATTGAGTACTACCTACATAGTCACAAGGTAGGACCTCAAGTCACTGTAGTTCCACCCTATAATGGAGGAATCTAACTAATGTAGTAGTCAATTTTAAAAAAATAGGCATAGTTACGATAAAGGCATTGTATGGCATAGGGAATGGCAGGTTGGTATGTCAAGGTTCAATAGAATAATTATTATTCCTAGTTTGTCTATAGGTGGTTATAACTAAGATACAATGGAATAAATAAATGGTACTAATTTTCCCATAGGTGGTTATAATTAGTAGCAAGATAGGTGATAATAAAGGAACAACAAGTGAAAGATGGAACTGCTAAAACTTTTGTCATACTACTCCAAAATACTATCTCTATTTGAAATGATTGAAACAACTACTGAATTTGATTGGATTCATTGGTGCTAAAAATGTGCAACTAATGGTGAAACCAAGGTCAAATGACCTAAGTAGATAGGATTTAAAACATGCTTGGTCTATAAAATATAATGGTAAAATGGATAAGTAATAGGCTAAGAGGAATGATAATAATGGCATTCATAAAAATAATAATAGTGATAAAATGGAACAACTAAAAAGGTCATTATAGACAATACACCATAGCACTCAAGCATAGTATCAATTGGGATGGATAATACTCATCAACTTAGGAAGTTCATCTCTATCTGGTGTGGTGAGCCTGTATGCTCTTGATCCATAATCTATAGTAATGATGAAAGGCTCAATCTAGTTTGGTTTGAATTTACCTTTATGCTTCTTCTTAACTGTGGTATTATTTTAGTTTTCTTTAAGAACAAGATCACCAAGTTCAAATGTCCTATACTTGATGCACCAATTATAGTGGCCTTTGAGTTGGTTATGATATGCTTGAAAATTATTGAGCACAACCATGCATTTTTTATCAATTAGGTCTAGCTCTTACAAGTAAGCTACTTGATAGTGGTGATCATATAGGGTATGCTTAAAATATATGCATAATGAAGGTAACTCAACCTCAATCAGAAGGATGGATTCTACACCATAAACAAGTGAATATGGAGTGGATCTTGTGGGGTTAAGATGATTGTTATGGTATGCCTAAAGGGAATTAAATACCTGAAGGCACCAATCATGACTGGCATCATTGACAATCTTTTTAAGAATGTTAATAATTATTTTATTGGATGCCTCAACCTAAACATTACCGTGATGGTAGTATGTCATAGAGAAATGTTGTGTGATGTTGTATTTGGCACATATCTTGTTGACATCCTTATTCTTGCATGATCCTTCATTGTCATATATAATGTCAAAGGGGATATCGTAGCGGTAGATGAGATGGTTAAAAATGAATTTAAAAATCTACTTTCTAGTCACATAAGTGAGGTGTATCGCTTTGACCCACTTATTGAAATATTTAGTGGTGGTAAGGATACTTTTGTGGCCATTTGGATATATAAGATTGATTTTCCCAATGAGGTCAAGGCCCCATATAGCAAATAACCATGGTGTCAACAATGGTTTTAGAGTCTTTTTTGGAGATTGAATCAAATTAGCATGTTGTTGACATTTGTCACACTTCTTTACATATATAATTGCATCTACATCCATTGTGGGTGAATAATAACTAGTACTTAAAAGATTTTTAGATAAGACTACCCCACTAGAGTGGGTTCCACATACCCCTTCATGAACTTTCGATAATGCTAGTGTAGATTCTATTGAATTTAAACAATGAAGAAGAGTTCTATCAAAACTACAGTGGTAGAGGGTTGATCCAAGTAAGTTATAATGAGTGGTTTTGTGGAAGAAGACTTTGATTTGATTTTGGGATAGGTTAGGTGGTATAACTTGGTCATGAGGAGTGTTATAAAGGTCTGAATACCAGATAGAATTAGGATCAACAATATCACAAATCATTGTCATAATTAAAGGTTCATGAGCTAGTACAACCAAATTCTTGATGAGGAACTGATACTCTCTAGTTTTATTTATTTATCAAATCAAAGAGCTGATAGTAGCCATGGCATCTGTAATTCTATTACTATCCCTTGGTATATTCTCAAATTGGATATCTATAATTTATTGTTTTAGATTGTCAACCATAGCTTTGTAAGGAACCAACTTGTCATCTTTAGTTTGGATTTGTTTTATGACCTGATTGATGATTAACTAAAAATCACCATAAAACTTAAGATGAGATATGTTCCAATATACTACCTATGTAATTCCTATAACAAGTGATTCATACTCGACCATGTTGTTTGTACAAGGAAAACTGATTCTAAAATACTTAGGAATTAGATCCCCCTATGGTATAATAAATAAGAGGCCTACCCCTAATCCATGTGCAGTAAATGATCCATCAAAATATATCTTCCACTTTTTATCTTTAAGGGGTATGTCAATGATGGTCATTATGGATTCATCATGAAATTGGAATTTGAGTGGCTCTATGTCTGCAAGGGGTGCTTCAATAAGTTGACTTGCAAGGATTTATCCCTTGATTGCCTTCTGATTGACATAATCTATGTCAAACTCACTAAGAAACATGATCCACTTTGAAATTATGCCTTTTAAATATATTTTGTATAGTATATACTTGATTGGATCTACTTTTGAAATGACCATGGTCTTATTGTTCAACATGTAGTGTCATAATTTCCAAGCTGAAAAGACCATGGTTAGATAGGCTTTTTCAATAGGTTTATAGTTGTGTTTCTATGTGACCAATGTATAGCATAAGTAGTATACTACATTCTCTTTTCCATTTTCATCATGTTGAGATAGAAGTACCCCCAAATCACTATCTGTCGCTGATAGGTACAACAAAAATGGTTTTCTTGGCATAGGGGGTAATAAAATAGGCAGATTTGATAGGTAATTTTTTAGCTACTAAAAAGATATTTGGTATTGATTATCCTAGTGGAATATAAATCCATTCTTTAAAATATGTTTAAATGGATGACACTTATCTGATAACTAAGATATGAAGTGTCAGATTGATTGGATCTTACCATACAAACTATAGAGATACTTCAAATTGGTTAATGGTGGCATCTTTGTTATAGCTTAGAATTTAGTGAGATCAACTTCAATGACTCTTTGAGACATAATTAATCCAAGTAATTTTCTTGATGTAACTACAAAAACACATTTATTTAGATTCAGTCAAACTTTGTACTCACATAGTCTTTCAAATATTCTTTGTAACACTGTTGGATGGTCAACCATAGTTTTTGATTTGCCTAGTATGTCATCAATGTAGTATTCAACAATATCATGCATCATATCATGAAATATGATGGTCATGGATATTTTATATGTAGGTATAACATTATTAATACCAAATGACATTACTTGATAAAAAAATGTGCCCCATGGAGTGGTGAATGTTGTCTTGTGTTTGTCTTTTGGTGTTATTGTGATCTGGTTATATCCTAAAAAGCCATCCATGAGTGAAAGTATCTAATATCCCACTATGGATTCAATGACCATGTTAATATTAGGCAATGTAAATTTATCCTTAGGTAAATCTTTTTTTGTCTCAAAAATTATTATAAATTCTTATTCCTTTATGCTTTTTACTAATAGGTACAATATTAGATATCCATTCTGAGTAGTCAATAGATTGAATACATCCTGCTTCTAAGAGTTTTTCCAAATATTTATTTAATAATACAACAATGTGAGGATGCATCTTACATAAAGTTTGATTGACTATTTTGGCATAAAGATTTACCACAAGGTGATGAAAAGCAAGGTGGGGTCCAAACCTAGCATGTCAGAATAAGCCCATGCAAAGATATCCAAAAATTTTCTCAATAGAGATATAAAGAATTCACATTCTTCTTCAGTGAAGGACATGCCTAATTTTATCCATTTTAGGTCTGATGGAGTCTTGATGTTTACCTCTATTGTATCTTTGACTAGAAGGTTCGAGCCATCTTCTAGGATAGTAGTCAAAGAATTGAACTATTGGACTATATTAGGATCCTATGTTAGGACTTGTTCTTCAAATTATCCTAGGCATGATGAATCTGAGTCCCCCAATGGGAGATCTAGCAATGTCACAAAAATAGTTAGAAATTATTGAAGAATTTGATCAAAAACCTATTTTTTCTCAAAACTAAACTCAAATCCATTGGGAAGATCATCATTGGTAGTCTCCTGATCTAAATTTGAAAAATAATGAACATCCCCATCTAATGGCAAATAAAATAGGCTTTCACCACTAAACTAGCCTTTATCTTTACTTTCCCTAGTCAAAAAGTGCCTTAAAAGGTTTTCACTTTGGGACGTTAATTTTTTATTTATTTATTTTTGGCTAAGGGTGTTCACCTACTCTCCAAGATAGGCTTTAGGATCCAATGTGATTGAGAATCTTGATTTATGATATGCTAATGGAATGTTCTCTTTAAGGTCTACAAAATCACAAAATGCCTCATCATTCTAAAACTCATCAATCAACAAATTGGATTCTTGTTAGTCCCAATCTATCAGTTGGGGATAGTATAATGGAAATGGGTTATTATGAATGATTGGGATAAGGGTACATATGAAATTATTATCAAATAATTTAGTCTCGGATAGGTAATCAAAGATAAGGCTATGATCAGACTCTACTTTACTATCCACATCATCATCACTAGTCATCAGTGATGAAACTCAAATATGATATGTGGGGTCACCCCCAAGTAGTTTAAATTTAATTCCATAGGGTCTTTTATATTTGGTAATGGAAATTGGCTCAATGGTTCCTTGTTAATCTGGTTTGAGGCCTCTTCTTTCATAATTGTGATTTTCCATGATCCTATTAGGAATATGATACTTTCCACTTTTATAACAGTTATCTTGGTTGTCATTGTAAAACATTATTCATATCCCTTGAAAGGGTCTAGTTCTAGGCCAAATGCTAGTATGAATGTGACTAATCTTGGATTATTAAGTTTATCTCTAGTTTTTCATTGCCAATGCATGTGTGGGGTAACTTTAGGTATTTTAAAGGCCTTTGGATTATAAGGGAGATTGGAAATATGAAAGGTATCATGTATTAAATATTTCCCTATGCCATTAGCTAAAATCATAAAATTATTGGAAGCTTCAAGAGGTAGCATGTGGGAAAGGGAATCTAGGGTATTAGGATCTATACAGTTATCTTGTAGAGAATGAATAAATATGGTCTTTCCTGTATCTTGATTGGAACTTGGATTCATGCCATATTAGTAATTTTAGCTTTGAAACTCAACCTCGAGATGTTTGCAGTGCTCATATGGGTATAAATCTCTTAGAATATTCACTTCCATCACTAATTAGGAGAACTTGATTCCTTAGTGTAGCATTGATGGGACTACATGAATCTCATGTAACCAAGGCCTTACTAGAAGCATATTATATGACAACTCAAGATCAAGCACATGGCAAAGTATATCATGGGTCAAAGGCCTAATGATAATTAGAAAGTTAATGGTGCTTTGTGATTCTCTTTCTAAATTATCTTAGCTTTTGATAGTTATTTTGTATGGTTAAAGATATACCATTGTGTATCTAAGAAGCTTGATGAGCTTTAGAGACACTATGTTGAGGCCTGATCCATTATCTATAGGGACACATTTCACTTTATACCACTTTATATAAACTTCTATGTATAATGGATTATTATAGAGTGGGCTAAGGGAAGACATATCGCTTTGGTTGAATATGACTTATTGGGCTGGAGCTAGGTGTTCAATGAAAGCTTGAAATTTATCAGGGGATATATCACTAGCAATAGTAGATTGAGTTAATAAATCATTAAAAATGTTCTTATGGATTGTTGACATTCACAAAAAATCTAAAATAGAGATCTATGCTAGTGTTTTATGCAATTGTTCCACAGTATTAAACTTCTTTTCTAGGTTAGTGGTAAGTGGCTTATTCTAAGGTTGAACAACTGGTTAGATAATGGGAAAAGTGGCAAATGGTTGTGTGTCTAGGATGGTAATTTGTGACCTTTTAGTTATGATTTCATAATCAGGATTAAATACAAGACCATGATTTCTAACAAATGGCGGTAATGGTGTGGGATAAGATAAGACAAGTCTTAGTTATCAATGCACTTGTATGTGATCATGGGGCAAGGATGAGTTATCGGTATACAGTCCAAAAGTGGAAATCCTAGTTTGTTGGTTTTCCTATGTACAGTCCCAAGTCAAAGAAAGATTATCCATGTAATTAAGTTAAATGACATTATTTAGGAATGGTTGAGATTGATTTGTTCCTAGTCTTGGATTAATGGGAATGATATTTACACTACCCCCTACAATATGGCCTATAACGCTATTATAGTCATGTGGAACTACATGGTATGTTTGTTGGTTATTATCATTCTAACTTTGGTTTTGTCCATTATTATGATGTTTTTGGTTGTGCTATTTTTGCTTTTAATTTTGGTATTATTTATTTTTTTGTTGCACTAGTTATGGTTGTTGTTGTTGGTTATACTATGGTAAATGGTTTTGATATATTCCAAGAGTCTAATTAGAGGTAGAAGCACCACCATCCAATTTTATCTCCCCATTCTCCAACATGTTTTCAATTAAATGCTTGATTTTCACACATCTTCGTGAATAGTTCCCATTGACTCAATAATACTCACAGAATTCATTTTCATGGTACCAATCAGGATAAGAGATGACTTGAGGATAATGCTTTGGTGTAAGCCAACTAATCAGATTAATGGTGACAAGTTTTCAAAACATCAACTCAATAGGCTCTCCAAGGTCACTAAAAATATGATGCATAAGCACAGTTCTCCTTAGAGGAGTGTTTTACAATGTCAAGGGTTGTGGCATTTTTTGTGTGGGTCTTGCTTGTTGCATTTGTGATGTTTGTTGAATAGGTTGTCGGGTAGGAGTAAGATAAAAAGGTGGTGAAAGTTGAGTAGATGATGTTCACATTTTTTAGACATGGCATGACTCAGTTACTCCATTTTCCATAATATTCATATTGTAGTTGAATTGCTTTGGTCTATCTTGGTTATTGGCCTATGCTAGTTATGATGCTTACACTTGGATTGGATGTTGGCTTTGGCCACTTGCCTGATTGGTACCTTGGTTCTTATTAGTTGAATTAATCTTGATGAATCCTTTATTAATTAGTGATCACTAAATCAATAAACCTTTGTAAGTGATTTATTTAAAGTTATGTGGACACTATAGTTTTAGATGATAGGCTATCTCACTATGTAAGTTCTTAGTGAATACAATGGCTAATTATTTATCTGATAAACTATCACTAAATCAGCTTACAAGTTCTCTCCATCACTATAGATATATTGAAAAACTCTCATTGGCTTTTTGTTTAGCTTGCATCAAATCAATTAATGAAATATCATGATTGAGATTATCAGAAAAGTGGTGCTCAAAATTATATAAAAGATCATTAAAATCAATTACTAAATTCTTATGCAAATTCAAGAACCACTCTAAGTCTTTTCCAACTAATCTCTTAGGAAAAAGTAACAAAATGTATATATCACTATATGCCATTGGTTTGTATGTGACAAAGAACTCAGTTAAATGGGCTTTGGGGTCACCTTTCCCCTTTTATTTATAAAAAATTGGTGGCTAATATCTTAGAGAAAATGGAATCTATAAGTAATCCATATTGAAAGGATAGTAACACACACCATCCAACTTAAACTTTTTAATTTATTTCCCTGCTTGGATGGTGGTGATTGCATCCTTCATTTGTTATAACTCTTTCTCTAGGAAACTTGTGGGAATATTAGCTTGGGTAGATGGTTGGCTGGTCACAAGTGAAGAACTTTGAATAGATTATGACTAATGCATTTGGTATAAGTTGTATTGGTTGGGAAACAAACCAAGAATATGTACACATGGATTAAGATATACTTGTTGAAATTTCATGTTTGATTTTATGATATTCTAGTTTAGGTTGGCAATGAAGGATTAAATTTGAGGATTATAAGGCTAGGATGGAGGGATAGAATGATATTGTACATGTTTTGGTTGAATACAGACCTTTTTTTGAGTACTCAAACCTTACTATTGAGTGGAAAATTGTGAGCCAAGGCCATGTCTCTAAACTTGTGGTATGCTCTGCACAAAAGACAGTTGTTGCCTAGCAAGTATTTGAGAGATATTGGAACACCCTTGTTGCATGAATAATAGATGGTAAACGGACTCATGTTATATATTTTCACCTATCACTGACAATTATGAATATGTTGTTGATTAAATATTTTTTGGTTTTGAATTGGCAAGCTGGTATGTGAAGAAAAAGGTACGTTTGCTACCACCTGATGAGGTGGAAAATTAGTTTCCCATTTTTGAGGTAGCTCTAATAAATTGATACATTTAGTTTTGCCTATTATTTTGGAATAATACTCATCACCTGTTGAGGAGGAATATGATTCATCACATTCCGTAATTGAGTAATGACATTGGTAGCTAGTTGACTACCTAATCATGCTAGTTGTGTGCTTGACGAAGTAACTGGTTGAGGTTGGTGTGCATAAAATCCCATTCCTAAGTTTGCATATATACTCATGGTACTAACTAAAGGAAAATGTTATTGAATAGTTGTTTGTGTATCAGTATAACTTTGGTTTGTATTGGATGTTGTTTGTGTATTCTCTACTATGTTTTTCTCATTATTATATGTAAAAGCACAAGACACTTCTTAGATAAATGTCATATGAAATGAGTTATCTACTAAAGTGTTTTGTGTGAATGGGTTTAAACTCTAATTGTCTTAACTAATTAATTATATCAAAACTCTTGTTGAAGGAACTAAGTCAATAAGAGTTTTACTCACCATGGTCATCTGATTGAAATTGCATGATAGATTTAGGCAGGTTTGATATGTTGCCTACATTTGGGTAAAGTGGTCTTAGATAAGGTTATTTCCTTTGTTAGACATATTAGGTTCTTGATATGTCATCTAGAGTAGAGTTAAAGGATTGTTAAAAGAGGCATGTTGACAATACAATATATTGTGAGGCATTCTTACTAGGCTAGGTAAACTTTCATGAGGGAAGTCTTTCATAAACTTAGCCCTGACTTCTATGGCTCTAACCAAAATCTCATCTTTGTTCTCCAAAAAATAATTCTCAAACAAAAATGGATCATACATGGAAGGCATATTAATAGATTACAATTATTGAGGAACTAGTTTTTCAATTATGGGTATCTTAGCCAGGTATTATGTAGTTTGTTCTTGATCTTGTTTTGAATAAGGTGGTGTAATAACCAAATAGTTAGCCAATGGATCTTTGATTTGTACCCCTATTTGAGTATTATAAGAGGGATAAGGATACATCTCATAAGAAATATTATCTACATATGGGTCTTACACCATTTCTTCCTATGTAACCGCATTACTTATCCTTGGATTATATGAGTCCACTACAAGTATAGGAATACATGTTGGGATCCATAACATATTTTGTGTGATAGAAAGGGAAGAGAGTTCTAAAAACTCTAAAAAGGCAATGTCTAAAAAGATGATTCTCAAACTTGATCTAGATTCATCAAAAGGATGGAAAGGTTTATGTAATGATTTGTGATAAAACAAGCTAACATTAAGTATCTAATGTTACATGTATTATAAAGAAAATATTAAGTAAATGGACCATCAAAATGCTAAATCTAAGGTTAAAGTGTTTCAAATCAATCTAATCTAGGAAATAAACCATTGCTAGGTCTTTTGGCTAAACATGCCATCAAAAGCTAGGTTCAAACAAGGCATGTGCTAGGATTCTTGGCCAAATGATGCCAAAAACTAGACTTTGAAATATATGCTATTTTAATCTAACATATTTGGAACACTTCTAACAAACACTAGGCATTTGACTCTTAGACATGAACTAAATCAAATAGGTATAAGTTATGAAACAAAGGGCACTTTAGGGATAATTTATTTTCTCACAAATAATGGTATAAAACTTGGTTCCTTTGATAGATAGGCTAGACAAATGTGAACACCATAATTGTACTAGATAAAGATTCAAAAAGGTATACTCAGATTGGCTTGAAAAATGTGCACAAACTTGAAATCTATGCAAGAGGGTCTATGAAATAATGTTTGAAATGTTTTGGGTAGTGTAATAATGCTAGACTACTCAAAAGATGTGACAAAATGCTTATTTCAAAAAATATTTAAGGCAAAGATGGTTTCTCACAAATTTGGTAGTGTAACACTACCTTTATTAACTCAAATGACATACATACCTTCAAATTTTTGACAATATGTATAAGGCAAAAAGTATGTATTCAATGATCTTAATGAGAATAGGATGGTAACACAAAAAAATGTTTGGTGGATAAACTCAAAGTGCAAGTGTTTCTCACCAAATGACTTAGGTCTATCAAGTGGTGATAGTAATTATGAGTCTTAAATGGCCTTCAACCCAAATTAGAAATGGAACCTAAGTTCCCTCAAGTTTAGTGAAAATGGAAAACCCACTTAAAAAATAAACCCTATGAAATTAAAAAGGTGAAATTTCAAGTTTAAGTTATAAATGAACTTAAACAATGTTTGGTAGAATTCTAGACTCAATTGGCCAGCATAACTATGCCAAAGTGGACGATATGATTCCAAATTTTGATGAAATTTGAGCAAGGAAAATTGATGATTAACATGGGAAGAATAGTGCCTCTTTATTCAAAGTTAAATAAAGATAATGTGTTTGGTTTATATCATTTGTTCACACCAACTTTTGACTCCAAACAAGACTTTAATCTAGGACCAAACCAACTAATTAATCGCTCTTAGATCCTAAACTAACAAGGGATGCTTATTATTGTTGGAATCCATTAATATAAATCATTTGATAGGCTTTTAGTGTTCATAAAAAAAGTAAAATACACATTATATAATAAGGTTTTTACACCCCCCTTCTCTCAAATGATAGTACAACGACATGGACCTTGAGTCACACCTTGTACCAGCAACACTTCCATGATAATTAGGGATTTGTCTAAGATCTACAAGTTTTGAAATGTATAGATGTATCAATTGACCAATGACCTTCATGTCATGTTACAAAAGAAAAGAACTTAAATTTGGTGTCTATAGCACTTGGCTTATTGCAAAAAGGTCTTATCTTTTTTGTAACCACTACATCTATCACTTGCTTAGTGTAGTGTGATGTTCAAAGTGTAGATATGTCATATGTGCCACTCTAGCACTAAAAGGTGCTTTAAATACTCAAACTTTTGAACCTAGTAGGACTAGTTGAAGTCAGTGCAGAGAGATGAAGCCCTAGGTCAAAACATCCCTATAGAACTTGGGAGAGGTAATGAAGTCCCCTCATAGGACAATATGTAATATAATAAATGACTAATAGAAAGACTTTAGGGTCATTTTAATATCACCCAAACTATTTCGAGTTTTTGGGGAGTGTTTTAGATTACATTATTTATATGCCTTGGACTAGGAATGCTTGAAATAATAATGACACTTTTGATTCCAAAAGTTCCTTAAAGGGGATGGATGGAATATCATATATGTAATGTCCCTCTTTTTTCCAATCAAATTATAAGTTTAAATAACTATTGAAAACAAAATTTGACAAGTGATTTCAATTTTAAGCACCAAATGAAAGATTAGGTGGTGTTATTTAGACCCCTTGGTCTCAAGTTGTAAAAACATGAAAAGATTAAAACAAAAAAGACTAAATGAAATAATAAGCACTTACTTTTGTTTTAAACCTAAAGTTTGAAGTGTTCAAGAATTAGCATGTTAAAGATTCATTTTAGGCACCTAATTTGAATTGTACATGATTTTACCCAAGTTCTTTTTAAAAGTCTAAATTAAAGCGTATGATTAGTTAAAACACCCACATTAACTTATAAACCATACTTTCAACCTAAAAAAACAAGATTAGGACTACCTGCTTTGAAGCACTTTAGAGGATGAGACAAGGACTTTTGGAAATTGTGCTCTTATGTTGACAATTGAGTTGGGTTAATAGGTGAGTTAGGTTGATAGGCAAGTTGGGTTGATAGGCGAGTTGGGATGAACAAGTGAGTTGGGTTGACAACTAAGTTGGGCTGCATAGCCAAGTTGGACTATATAGGTGAGTTGAACTAAGTAGGATAGTTGGGCTATATAGATGATTTGGATTGAATAGGTGATTTGGGATAAATAGGTTATTTGGGATGCATAGTCCCAAGAACAAAATTGTGGCTTAGAAAAAATGGATTTTTGCTCAAATTTTTAACTTTTTTGCCTCCACACTATAAGATCATGCATGATAATGGTTAGTATGTTTCTTGTAGATGAAATTTGACCAAATTTGTGAGGCTAGGTCCCATCAAGCATGCCATTTGTGAACATAGGATTACAATACAGGGAGAATAGTATTGTGTTAGTATATGAAATCAAATTAACACACTAACAGATAACACCTTAAGCCTATCTCAATGGGGGAGATTAGTTGACAAGAATAGAATGGAAAACACAACTAAAATACAAAATAAACCTTATTTCACCTTCCTTTGATGCTCCAAATAGTTTGTTGAAGTGGCTTGCTTGGTTTGTACTCATGAAGTCTACATCAATGAAGTGTGGATATCTCCATCTCTCTTTGGTACCATATTTGGATTTGGCTTGGCTTTGCTCAATAATTTCACATTGTAACACTAATTGTAATGGATTTTTGAATGCATTTGGGCATTATAAGTTCTGCATAAAAGAGCTTAAAAATCAATAGACAAGGCCTCATGTTTATATATTTTTGAAATTATTTAAGATCAACCATGACCATCCATCTCAAGATTGAGATGTGTGGCCATGAATTAATCCAAATTATGTAATTAAATTCATAAATATCCCCCACAAATATTTGGGAAGAAGGGGAATTTAAGAGGTATAAGAGGCATTGATGGCCCTATGAGGCATGGGGTGTCTTGATGAGATATTTTATGCATTTATGGCCCAGCGATGTCTTTCAAAGAAATGATGTCATTTGATAATGCAGATATTCAATATCAATTTTTAAAATTAAATATTCAAAAATTTATATGGAAAATTAAGTTAAGCTCTTGATTTGTTTTAATTATCCTTAAACATGATTGGTCAACTTTGATGCACAAACATGGCAATTTATGCACAAATTAATCAAATTGGTAAAAATGTTATATTATTAGTTTGAAATTTAACTAGATTCGAATTGGAAGTTGATGTTAGATGCATTAGAAATATTATCCCATTTAGGATGTTTCTAATGCAAAATAACAAAGGCACATGCCTTATAAAATAAATTTGATAGAAAAGAGCAATCTAGAGCACCTAGGTGCAAAAATGTCATTTTGACTTGAAATGATTTGATCAAAGTTAGTTGCTTCATAAATTTCATTTCCCCACTTAATGACACTCTAGCTAAAATTGGCACTTGAATATATAAATTTCAACTCATTTAATGTGTTTTAGTTTTTTTAGGCCAAATTGTGTATTTTGGTGGAAATTGGTCAAAATCCTGATTGATGGTCATTGGTGGCCAGATTTAGGTGTCTAAATTAAGTAGGTCTGCAATGCATATGACACCAAAAATAAAAATTTAAAACAATATCAAAATTTTGTTTTGGATTTATTAGAATTTTTTGATGCATTGAACATATGTTATCTTGATATGAGTTTCAATGAAGAAGTTAACAAAATTTCAAGGTTAGGTGCTCAATTTGAAATTGCAAATATGAACCCTCATTGTCAATATAAAGTGGAGGTTCTTTTTAGGCCTTCAATCCTAGAAATGTTCATCATTGGAAAGTTTTTAATGATGATGATCATATTAAGAGGTTTATAAATTTTGAAATAGAATTCAATGATTAACTCATAGACTTGGAATATATGGTTCAGGTTTGTGATGGAAAACAAACCTTATTTGGGAAGGATATTATTTAGCTAAAAATAAACATAGTCCATATGGTATTGGTAAGTTTAGATGCATATTTTAATGTAGATTATATAATTAGGACTCAAGACTCTTTTATTTCAAAAGATGTGACTGAGTGTAATTTGGGTTCTCATGAGAATCTAAGGAAGGTTTGGCTGGTTACTCACCTAAGTGCAACTAAGAAACAAGTTTGCATGTAGCTACTATAAATTACTTAGATTATTTAGCTTGGTCTTATTCTAAATTAAAAGCATATAGAGAAGATTTGTTTTGACATGTCATCCCATTACAACCTTATAGCAATCCTTTTAGGTAGAAAGAGAGACCTATTAACCCCATCTTGGGTACCAAGATGTGGAGGTATTTGAAGAAGCTAAGGGATAGTGGGATTATTTAGCCCATCAATTATTTGACATGTGTGGTGAACTTAGTCCCTGTATGGAATAAAAATGGTGAAATCCATTTATATGTGGATTTTCAAAATTTGAACAAAGCTTATTTTAAATATAATTATCCCATAACCAATATGGATAACTTACTACAAAGTGTTATAGGATCAGAGATGTTATGTACATTAGATGGTTTCTCAAGGTATAACTAGGGTGTGGTAAAGGACTCTGAGAGAGCTAAGAACACATTTACTAAGCCTTAGGGAATGAATTTATATATGAGGATGCCTTTCAAGTTAATGAATGTTGTTAAAATATTTTAGCAAGCTATAGACATTGCTTTCATAGGGGTAAGTAACAAGTTCATATTTGTGTATCCAAATGACATTGTCATATACTCCAAGACTAGAGAAGAACATTTGGAGCATCTAGAGAAAGTGCTCATTAGATGCAGGGAGTTCAATATTTCACTTAATTAAAAAAAAATTCCACTTTAGAGTATAAAAGGCTAAGTTGTTAGGACATATTGTGTGTAAGGGTTATGTCATGATTGAAACCAAGAGGGTATAATCCATTAACAAAGTTCCTATCCCATAGTCCAAGAATGAAATTTAGTCCTTATTTGGAAAAATTAACTTTTTAAAGAGGTTTGTGTCTAATTTTTTAGAGATTACTTTGCCTATTACATCTATGTTGAAGAAAGATCAAATCATCAAGTGGGAGGAGAAGGTCGTACAAGCATTCAATGACATCAAAGGAGCTTTAAAGTATGCTCTTGTTTTGGCTAGTCCTGATTACATAAAATAATTTTAGAAATTATATTTCGCATCACATAATACTATTACTATTGTTCTCTTGTAAAATAATGAAGATGATCACAAGCAACCCATAGCTTTCTTTAGTCAATGTATTTAAGGTGTTGAACTGAGTTACACCATTATATGAAAATTTTCCTTTGCTCTCTTTAAGGATGTTAATATGTTCAAACCTTATATTATGAGTTCAAATATTGTCACATATGTCTTACATACCATAGTGAAGGACATCTTGACTTAAATTGAAGCATCTAGAAAGAGACACAGGTGGGTCAACAAGTTTCAAGAGTACAACGTGAATATTCAGAACACCAAGTTAGTGAGAGGGATGGGTCTAACCAAGCTCATACATGAGACAAATTTTAAATTTGTTGAGGTAAACACTCATTTGTTTATTTGATGATTCCTTGAGTCAAATTATCATGTCTCTATGGTATAAAGACATTGTTTACTACTTGTAAAATTTGAATTGTCCCCATGACTTAGATAATAACAAAAAGATAAATCCTAAACTTATTTCTAAAAAATACCTATTGATTGTAATTGGATTTATGTGGAAGAATCTAGATGGGTTTCTCCTAAGATTCCTGGTAGAAGAATAAACTATCAATTTGATTGATGATTTCCATAGTGGAGTATGTGGTGGCCATTTGTCACCTAAATTTATATCTCATAAAGATATGAGAGTTTGTTTTTGGTGGCCATCAATATTTGATGATGTTTATCAAAAGGTTAGGAAGTGTAATAAATGTTAGCACTTTGTGGGGAGGCTGAAAGCTTATGGATCTCTTGCCTTGCATCCTATGACAATTAAAGGCTAATTTATTTAATGGGGAATGGATTTTATTTGGGACATTATTGATTCATCAAGTTTTGGACATATATGGATACTATCTGCAACTGAATACTTCACAAAATGGGTTGAATCAATTCATAAAAAGAAAGATGTATACACCAAGAAGTTACATACTTTTTGTTGAATCAGATTATTTGTAGATTTGGTGTGCTTGTCATGGTAATTGATGATAATTTCATGAGTTTCAAAGATAATCCTTTAGTGGAATTATTTAAAGTGTAAGATATTGAATTAGTTTATTCTTCTAATTATAACCCTCAAGGGAATGGGTAATCAAAATCTAGTAATAAGAACTTGCTCAAAATCATTAGAAAAAATTAGATTCAAGCAAGAAGTGTAGTGAATATTTGAAGTTTACCTCTTGGGAATATAGGATTATGCCTAAGATATCTATAGGTAAAATCCATTTTGAGCTTATGTATGGATCTCAATAAATTTTTCCTATGAATTTCTAGTTACCAACCTATTAGTTCATACAACAACTAGAAGAATATGAGAAAATCAACCACTATGAAAGCAAGATGAACTAGATTATTGAGTTTGATAAAATTCAAAGACAATATCATAAAGATATCATAAGTTCAAGTAAATAATAAAAATTATATTCTATAGTAAGGTCACTCCAAGAATTTTTTAGGTCAGTTATCTAGTTCTACTTTGGGACAAGAGGCATGAGGATAAAGGCAAGCATGGAAAATTTGATGCCTTGTGGATGGGCCCTTATTCCATTAACTAACATATTGGGGAGAATAAGTTATTCTTGAGGGACTTATAAGGTGAAATACTAGAGCTTCCATCCAGTGGTAGAAATCTAAAACACTTCCTCTACTGAGTTCGTAACTATGTATAGTATTATATAGTGTATAGTTTTATTGCTTTGTTACCCATCCACTTTGGGCCTTGTTTGTATAATTCCTTTCATGTTTTTGTCATGTGTTTTTTAGATATTCTTGATATTTTTTTTATTTGCCTCATTTTTTTGAGTTTCCATGAGTGTTTACTGATAAGTTGCTAAAGTGTTAACTCCATGGCCTAATGGATTGGCACCTAATCTTATGTTCTAGGATTCTTTGCACACCTAAAAGGGGTGTACATCCCCAGGTGAGAGCCAATTTTAGTGCCCAAAATTACACCAAGAAAATTTGTGCCCTTGTTAAATATTAATGCCTAATTTTTCTAACCATTTATCCAATGAAATAGAGTTCAAGAGGAAATGTGACTTGCCCACATGGAGTTAGAAAATAAAAAGGGCAAAGGTTTTCAAATAGCTTTAATCAAGTATCCTATGTGAGTGTCTTAGGTTCCATGTGGCACTTAAGGTTTTAATCACATAATTCATTAAAAAATATCCATACACCATCAAATCCCTACCCATGTGGATGAAGGTTAAATGAAAAAACAAAGTTCAAAGTGTTACTTAAAATTGGTAAAGCATGGGCCCATACCAAGGTGTGGTAGAGATTATAAGTAAAATACAACATTGAAAATAATAAAGTTTCACTTTGTTTCACATTCTTTGAAACCCACAAAGATGTTGATTGACCATGTGTGGTGATAGAAAACATATGGTAGAAATTTGCAAGTGCAAATGCAACTTGCCACACACTCTAATGTGTAAATTGATTTTAAATCTTTGGATCCCACAACAAATGGTAGAGGCATGATATCTAGTAGGTAAAGCAAAATGCAATTTTTAATTTGAAAAATTTTAATTTGCATATGTGGTTCTAGATCCCATAAGAGGAATAATGTTGGTGGAGAATGGTACCCTAGAAGCAATTTCATTTTAAATTGTTAAATTTTAAATTTGTTTATGAATCTACAAATCTCATGGTTTGAAGAGAAAGATAATATGTGGGAAAGTCAAAGGGATAAAAGGTACAAGTACCCAACTAATAGGATAGGAATGTGTGAAGGTGGCTAGAGACAGATCATTTGCTGATTTGAAATTGTTGTCATTATAAAATTGGAAGTTGTATACAAAAATCTTAATAATAATGGAATTATTGGTTACTCTCTTATTTTTACTAATGATGTAACTATTAGATGGGAGCTTGATGTACATCTAATTTTATATAAAACTATGTTGCATTTTAAATCATTATAAGAGAAAAGGAATTTTATCCATTTTTATTTCATAGATACTTTCAGTTTTAATATAGATGGAGACCTTCTCTATGAGGGGGCATACCAAGAAATGATAGTGCATTCATGGATTGCATTGGATTCAAATATTCAATTGGTTTTGTTTGTCTAACACCCATCTATGATATCCTATTTCAAAAATTATTAATCACCCTCATGTCATAGTAGAGTCTAATATTGATTTGACATTATTAGGTATGCCAATGTTCCACATCATGGTGGCAAGCCCAAGGGCTGATGCATCTAATTCAGACATTGTTTTTCTAATAGAGCTTGAGTTTGTTCTTCTTCCAGACTTTATAGTTATTCTTCAATATATGCATGGATTAGAGCATGATTGGATTCTTGTTGCAATATCTCCTATAGATTCTTATTTTCCTTTCTATATGGAAGGCTTAGAATAATGGGATGAACAAGGTGGTCTTCCTATTAAACATGAAAAAGGTTTAGTAGTATGTTATGCAAAAATGTATGTGGGCTAACTACAAGGGTGGAAAATTATGGGAATGGGATACTGGAGAGTTTCCTTTGCCTGCAAGGGTCATGCCTTCTTTCATCTATGGAAAAAAATTTCATAACGAGTGGATACTAAATAAGGCTATGTCATGAGATTTTAGATTTGTATTTGATGCATGTGAAGTGATGTCCATCTTCCACCCTAAAAATGGCATGAGCATCAATGGGAATTTTATATAAAGTGTAGACAATATAGATAAAGTAGGAAGGGTTTAGGAAATAGAAGGCAATACACATCTGGTAACTCTATTTGGTTCATTTTAATTTTGACCAACTAATTTCTCAAATAACCTAGTGAAACTTGTTAATTTTGATGGAGTGTATAGATTTATAAACCATCCAAATGAACCCAAAACTAGGAAGGCTATAGATTTATAATAATTTCCTTCTAAGATCAATTCTAAGAGGGAAAATTCAGAATAACAAATAAAGAATAGAAATCTTATGACAAGATTTAGAAGATTTTTCTTGGGCAAAAAGAAGAGGAAAACTTTGATAAGATTAGGCCAATCATTGATTCAAGGGATAGGAAACTCAAATATGTGGAAGGATAAGATTATGGATTATAGAATGACATGGTAGTTAGTTGATTGTATCTATAGGATCAGCTCATAAAGAATGAAATTGGATTACCCAACATAAAAAATGAAGTCTATGAACTCTCCACTCGGTTAAGATTCCTAGATGAGATTATAGCAGATGGTTCTAGATTTTATGGTATTCTTGACCTCAAAGAATTTCACATTAAAATTTATGTCAATATTCATGAAAATTAATAAATAATTTAGCTAAAGGGCTAAGAAGTGAAATTACTATCATTTTCCAAACTAGATTAGAATGGAGTTAGGTGGAGAGTAAAAAAATGGCAATATTCAAAAGTTGTGGATGAGGCTCCCAAATCTCCTAGGAAAATTGTGTGGGAGAAGCAACTTGTAAAATGAAAGTCTTCAAAATACAAGTTGAAAATTGTGGTCAACTCTCTTAATCCCAAGGGTCAACTTAACATGGAGAAATTAAACTCAAGAGGAGCTTTAGGGAGATTTTGAGGAGGAATGCAATTTTGAAAATGTGTCACAAATTGCACTTGGATCTCCTAAATCCACCAATCAATTTCGGTCAACATGTGGTCCTAATGTAAAATGAAAATTTTAAGACCAATTATAATTTTTCAATTTTGCAAATTTCAAATTTAAGTTAGAGTTCCCATTTCCTTATGGGAACTTTCAAGGCCAATTACAATTTTGCAGTTATGCAAATTGAAAATTATAGTTGTAGTTCCCATTTCCTTATGGCAACTTTTGAGGGGAATTACAACTGTAATTTGTAAATTTCAAATCTACTACTGAGTTTCATATTCCCCAATACAAATAAAATTACAAAAGGGACCATAATTTCCCCAAAAGGCTAAAAAGTGGAAATTAATTATTTATGCATTAAAAATTGTGGAGGCAACCCTAAAAAGTCAAAATGTGAAAAAATCAAATGTAAAAAAGCAAATGTGGAAAAACCAAGTTGGAGCTAAAAAGCAAAAAATTAAAATTAACCTAAGTTTTGAATTTTTAATTGATTTGCTTATTTTATCACCTCCATGGAAGAATATTGTATGTTTGAAAGGCCAAGGTGGGCCATTCCAAAGAATATCATTCAAAAGGATCTAGATACGGAATATTTTCATCAAATCATTAAAAAGCAGGTTTGTCCTTTGGCATGTATAAGGGTAAGGTTAGTTATTCAGGATGTTCTAGCTATGCAAATGAGTGGTTAAAGGCATGTTCATGTAGTTGCACAAGAAGACAAAGGGTTTGATTGTCTCCAAAGATGAGTATTTTGCTTCAAGCTTGTATGAAAGGCATTTCTAGCCAATAAATTAAAGGTTTGTTTGATAATATTCATCATTAGTTGTAGAGATAGTTTTAACAACCATTTTCCTTGAAAAATTATGAAGATTATAGGCATGGGAAAGGGCATATTCCACTTGGGAGCATCTTGGCAGAACTTTGAGGTCTAACTACAATTTTTCAATATTTTGAATTTCAACCCATATTCCTAGATTGAAAAAATGGTGACAAGATGTATATAAAGAGGTCTTGTCTTCTTTTATATGGGTTTGTTGGTTGTTAGTTTTTTATAAGTCTAGGCTCATCAAAATTCTGGGATCCATTGTTGTGTTTATGTATTTTCTCCCTTTCTCAGGTGGTTTTTGTTGTATAGAAATTATTAAGATCTAAGAGCATGTTAATGTCTCCTATATCAAAAGAAAAAAATCACCATGCTTGTCTCCATGGAAACATTCTTGTAAAAATGATGTATGTAAAGTTTATCTTAAAAGTTAATGAAAATACTTGTGGTTTTTAATCTTTCCTATTGATGAAGTGAAATGATGTGTTTTACAAATTTTATTGATTGGATGTCTTATTTTATGCTCATTATTAGTTGTCATCTTGGGCTTAGATCTAGGTTATAAATCCCTTTTTGCATTGTTTTTGGAAATATGTTATTGAATAAATCTTTTCGGCACCCTGGGTTTATGAATTTAATAGGAAAAAGTATATGAAATTTTAAGTGTAGTGTATGTTCTAGAATTTTCAAGAATCATTTGGGTATTTACATTTCATTGTAACCAATAAATGCAAATGATTCTTGGTATTTTCATTATCTTTCATCTCAATATTTTGTATATTTGTGAATGAGTAATGTCATGAATATTGAAAGAATCCATGTTATTTGATAACCACTAACACACCACTCTATTTTATAACTACCGAACTCATCCTACATTTTTATACCTAATAAATAATGTAGTTGTTACATATGTGTTTGTGTCTATATAAATATGTGTCTATATTTTATGCTTTGAAGCCAAACATTGTAGTCTTCCATTTGGCCCCTATTGTTGAAAATTTATTTTTAAAATGAAGGTTTCAATCACTTTCACATCTATCTTTAGTAGTTTGTGTCTACCCTAGTACTTTTTCTCATTTCATTTGAGAACCCTTCCCAAGTGGAGTCTGCAACTTTGGTTATGTCCTCGTTAGATGCATTATTTGTGTTAAAAAAACCCATTGAGATTGAATTATAGTATCCCTCCATGTGAGAAAGCTACCCCTTAGGTCCTCTTACTTTGGTTTATACAAATCCATAAGTAGTAGGGTGTTAAACATACCCTTTTTCAATTCTTCCTAGTCATTGAATGCATCTTGTCCATCCATGTGTTTAACCCTTCCCTAGCTATAATGACATATCAATGGGTTTATCATCAACTTTTGCCAATTTTTTAAAGTGTGCAAGGCTAAGAAAAAGAGGTGTACATGTGGGAAGCAACACTCTACATCATAGATTTAACATTATTATATCTTGACATTGATCATCCTATACCTAATTAGATTCATTGATGACTACTACCACTCTATACTCAGCCTATGCACATGTTTGTTCTTATACAAATCTATACCACATGTTCATACATAATTTCATTTATAGATTCTATATTTTAGACTTGATTGTGTCTCTATGCTTGTTATAGTTGAGGGCATTTCAATATGTCATTAATCTATAACTCTATGCTACTTTTTTTCATTATATGTATGATTTAGACATGAGTTCATGTCCTTGTGTGTTCCTTCTTATTTGTGTATGCAGACATTCAAATATATCCTTTCATATGGATCTAAATAAATTTGCTTATTATTTGTGTATGCAAAGATTTAAACATCTCCTTGTATGTCTTACTTTCTCTAATTTAGTGATATGTGACCATGTCCCTTGTATTATGCCCCCTTGGCCTATGTGCTTCATGTGTGTTGTATGTATGATTCATTGTATGTGTCATGGCTATTACACTTGTATCTTACTTGATTCACACTTTAGTTTTAGATGTCATGAGGGACCTCATGGATATCCCCTTCCTACTTGGGCATCATGATGGACATCATGTCCCATACCCCTAGGTAACTATTCAGTTATTACTTAGATTTATTATTCATACACATTGTTATATCTATCTTGAAATCTTTATGAATGCTAGAATTAACATATATCACTCATTAAAAACTTATGCTTCAATTATCATACATTTTAATGTTATGTGTGCACATTATATTTTTTTGTTATGTAAATATCATAAATTTTCTAGCTAACACACATTTTGGAAAGCTTATTATATTAAGGTAAGTTATAGCATAGGGTTTGTCATAGGAATCAAGCTATCCAAATGCACTCAGATTACATTTTTCAATGCATAAGCACATAAGACATAAATTAGTTATAGGAAAACATAGTGGAAAATAGTGATACAACAATCAATTTTAGCTGCACATAAATTATAATAGTTGAACATTAGTGCACAAATTGTGACATAATTACCACATGGTAATACTATCCAAGATATGGTGCTACTAATCTAGTATCCTTAGTTTTAGGGAATTCCATATTGGCAAAAAGGTATAGTAGGTACAATCTAGGTTTGCACAAGTTTAGTTATAGATTACCATTTTTTTCTAAATTTAGATCAAAGTCATATCAATTTACTCAGATTGGGGCATCATGTATGGAATGATCATTCCTATTTCATTTCAAATGCACAAATATAGATTATTAAAACTAAATCTATAATCCATATACTTATATCAAATTTAGGGGCATGTACACAATACAATATTTCGATTATGCTCAGTTATACACTAGTTGATTAGATGGAATGACAAACTCCATGTCATTATCTATGTTTTACACATCAAGAAACATGTTATAAGTTATACACCATATTATTTTCATACTCCATCTATAGTGGTTTGCATTCTTGAGTGTCATGAAGCCCCATAATATTCTTGAGTGGGCCAAAACTTTATAATATTCATGGGTGATCATAGATATAACATATACAGTTACAATTACAGTTACACATATTTAGTTGCATCATGCAATTTTCTTTTCAAATTCATCTAATACACATGGGTAGGCAATGATGTAATCATGTCTATTTAAGTTATGGAGTCACCTACATGATAGGGTTGGACACACCATTAATCGAATCTAAGCTATTCACAAGTCATGATCCACCAAGAATGGGTAGGAAATGATGAAGTGAAAACTAGAATGAGTTATTGAACCACCCACACATGGGGATTTAGTAAGCCATCAACTACATCCAAGTTATTCATTGATTGATCACTATCTACATGCACACACACAACTTTTCACTAGGTTTAAACATTTGCTTGTGTACCCAATGAGGTGCATTCATTCATTTACTCTCTTTTATCTCTTTTCTCAATTTTGTATTTTTATTTTGATATTTCTTAAGTAAGTATTGTTATATTCATGTTTCATTTTTAGGACATGCAATGGAACATGCTTCACATACTCAAATCCACATTCCTAGGCTTCACCTCTTAGGTAAGTATAGGTATAGTTATTTTTCCTAGTCATTTCACTGTGTTGCATTTTTAGAATAAATGGGGTGAAAATGTAATGATCTAAAAATGACACTTGAGTTCTAAGAGTAATAATTGAGACCACCCATCCCTATCTTACCCCTACACCTATCTTAGGGGCTATTTAGATACTTATCTATCCTTCATGCATGGTTCACACATCCCTAAACATCCCTAAAGTAGTCTTCGACCCTCATTTTAATATTTAAGACCTAAGTGCTTCAGACTATACCACCTCAACACTAACAAAATAATTTGGACAGTAGTGGCACATGGTGTTAGTGTCCCAATTTTGGCATTATTATCCTTTTCCCTCCTTTTATTACCTATAAATATCTTTTCAAATGAGCAACCACCTAGAATTAGCCTAGACCTATTTTAAAACCTTCACAAGCACTAGAATAATATATATAGATGAATTTTAGCCCTTTATCAAAAATATGGAAATCAGATGCAAATTACAAAAAGAAACTCAAAAAATGTTGTGCAGAATTAAGTATATCAATCTTTATTCTACCATAATTTTGCATACAAACATATACAACATTCCTGAGCTTAGATTACTCATATTTTCATCCACGATAACATTTATAGCACTCAAATTGGAATTCATACTAGCTTCACTCACACTTTTACTATTATTTAGGTAGGGATAACTACATTAGTCTTCATGTTTTTTTAGAGTATTGGTATGTAGGAAAATCTCATCATAATGGAGAGTGAGGATGTCTAACATACCCCACTAATAACATAATTTTCTACTTGTGCTAATAATATGCCCTAAAAACAAGGATGTTTAATGTTTGGATATAAAAATTAGTCATAATAGGTCATCTATATAGATCTATAAATCATGCACATATGAACATGCTTAGCAGACCTAGATACAAATGCACCCAGAATCTCAAAATAGTTTTGCATAGAGGACAATAGTGCAAAAATAAGGACATTATCACCATATGGTGTTAATTTCTAATTAGGGAACTACTATCTAGGAAGGTTTTTGACACTTGGGTCCTATCCATGATACTCATATCAGCCTCTATCACAATTTTCAACCTCCAAATATCTGATATCAGTCAATTTCCAGCTAAGTACTTGTTTACATTATTTATTGTTATTTTTAAAAAGTTTAAACTAGGTCAATTTTGGTAAAAATAAATGGTTAAATTTATTTCATATTCATACCTTTATTTAACATAATCATAACTTTAATAATTGAGGTATTAAACTCTATATCCCTAAAAATTTAAATTACTATGCACCAATTAGTGCCTACCATAAAATTACAAATAAGCAATTAAATTTCATCTTAAAATTATACACTAGTGCATGATAAATTAAATACACTAACATGGATTTATAAATAAAACCTAATGGATTATAGTGTGAGCTTAAATTCAACAAGAAAATCATACAACCATTATGTCATTGGAACTACACATTCAAGTATAACACGTGCCTAAAAAATTTCCTAACCCATCTCCAATTTTGAAATTAAATTTAGTGAGGAAAATATATGGAATAGATAAATGATTTTACTTATATTATTATAATGTTATATTATTCACTCTAAAACCAATAATAAATTAACCCCTCAACCCCAAAATAACTATCTAAGTTTTAATCACAAGAAGCATTTGTACTAAACATTAATTAAAATAACAAAAGAATAATTTAAATAATAACCCTTTATAAAAATTTATGAAATTAATAAAATTACTTCATGGTTGATTAAATTAACTAATATTGTAATAATTATGACTTAAATTACATTTACTCATGAAATAATACATATGCCATATTTTTAAGTAATTAACTAATTCCTATATAAACTTAAATAAAACCAAAGAACATTCTTGCCCAAAAAAATATAGTACGATATAACCATGCGTTATTATTATTTTTATTAGGGTAAATAGTGGGTTTTGCCAAGCCCCCCCAAACCTAGAATGAATAATGAAAGATAAGCATGACTATACAACATAAAATAAATAAAATTCCAAAAAAATCATCAGAAGCCCACACTGAAATAGGGGAACCTACAAGTAAATAGTTCAAAAAATAGCCTTCATCCATCAATGTCCATTTTAGGATCTCTACCTAATATTAGCATATCAATGGTTCAACGAGAATGGATATCAAAAATCCAACACCCAAAACACTAATAGTCTTACTCGAACTAAACAAAAGATTATGTAGCTCCTCCCATTTTTGTCTTTTGGAAAGGAAGAATCATGTTTGTTGGTTTAAGGATGTTCTTATGGTATCATGGTTTTTTATTAAATATTTTAGTATAATGTTACCTATATCCTAAAATTGATTCTAGATAGAAAGGCAATTGAATAAATTGGCTAAAATATTTAATTTAAAATAGTATCTAGTTTAACTTTAGTTAGAATAGTCTTTGGTTCCACCATGGATCCTTCTTCCATATGATTCCCCACCAAAGTGTTTTCAATCACAAGAGGTAGTGAATTAAAATTTTCCTCTCATGTTTTAGGAAATTTTTGATCTGAGACTAAGGATTTTGAAGCTAAATTCAAATTTTCACTCTTCTGAGTTTCATCTCCTTCCACTGTAATAATATCAGTAATGACATCCTTCCATCAAGATGTCTCCACCTTTCTTTTGGAACTGATATAGGTCATATCCAAATGTCTTATTCCAAAACACCTATGAAGCTAAATTTTATATCATCTGAATAAAGAGATTGTGTCCAATATTGATCCTCAACTTCCAAATCCAATTTTGATGATAGCTCTTTAAAAATATCTATATTAACAAAGATTCAAGAAAATTCAATGTGATAACAACTCATTTTAGAATATTTCATCAACAAAAAATCATCCAAAGTATTACCAATAGACTTTAAGCATGATTCAGCTTAGAACTAAAAGGAGGAGATGAGGTAGATGAACCCAGATACACTTGGTGTTGAAGGATGGATACCAAGGTTTAATTAATAGAATATGTTTATTGTAGACCTAAAAATATCTAAAACTGTATTCTTATCCTCTAAGATGTAAAAATACATTACAAATAACCATTTAGCATAGGGTTATATTTTAAGTTTGCCTTGTAGAATGGGCCTCCATACCTCTATGATCCAAGCATGAAGATTGGGGATACTAAGACATAGACCATTGAAATGATAGATCACTCCTATGGTGATGAGCCATTCTTTAGTGTTGAACACCACCTCCAACGTCTCCCTTTAAAAATTTATTGAAGAATTCAAATTTATATTTTCTAATGGATTCAATGTGGGTTTAACATACTTTGGGTTAAAGACAACCTCTATAAAGGATTTGGGAATGTTCCTTGTTTTAAAAAATGCATACAATATTAGTTACCTTAAACCCTATTGGAGGCTACATCATCATGGAAATGGTGTTTGGGCACTGGCTCTACATTTCATGTATATTTCTACCTTAAATCACCCATATCTACCCCCTCCTACTACAACTATCCCATACTCTTTCTTCATTCATTACTTTAAAATACCATTTAGCCAATACCACTAATTTAGTGGAGATCTCTACCCATGCATCCACTACACACTTCAGACTAGATTCATCTAAAAAGACCCACTTCATGGTCATGAAATGAACAAAAAACCCTAGTTTTTGTAGATGCCATTAATTTTAGTCATTATTAATTTAAATTCAAGAATGGTTCCATAATTAAGTAGCTTAATTTATATAAAAAGATATTCAATAGGGATATTAAATCATACCCTTTGGATTAAATGACTCTTGGTCATTGCTTTGTTTACCATAGGAAACACTATTTATAGAAAAAGGAAGAAACTTCATCAAGATTCATTTTTTTCACGATGGTTTTCAAAAAAATATGGAATGAAATGGGGAGGATGATAATCTATACTTTCTTTTCATATAACTATCTTTGATCATTGTCAATAATCTCATAAGGGCCCATTGGTTTATTTATTTGTGAGTGAGAAACCTTTCATAGGTTTTTTGATCTTTTTAATTAAGGCATCATGAAATACAAACATTTGTTCTCAATTTTGTGAATTTGTTTATAGTATCATGCATAATATTTCAGTACAATTATTTAATCGAGTTAATTGTATGAATGGGAATAGGTAGAAGTATTATATTTGAGCTTTTAGAGGTATGTTTCTCATTTGGCTATCTTATTTTGGCATCTACATCTAGATATATATCCTTCTATGTTTTTTACATCAACATTTTTTTTGTTACTCATAATGATAGATCATTTATTTTGAAAACATACATTATATAATTGGTTTTTCTTTGATTATTTGACTTGAGTCAAAAGGATTTATAGACCCAAATAATGATTAGAGTGCCACATGTTGGCATCCAATGGTAACTAATGGAAACCTTGTGTTCCATGATACATTTGGTCACCTTGTATCCCTTATTTACAATGAATCCCTTAGATCCCATGGTACCCTTGTGTTGGAGCCAAATATATCCCCACTATACTTATCAAATATTAATTAATTAATTTAACAAATAATAATTTGGATTATAAATTTACACACACACACACATGTGCATACACACGTGCACACACATATGTATGAACACACTCATTCATGAACATGCATGCATGCATTCACACACACACACAAATATATAACCACCTTAAGAACATCTCTTTTTAGAATTATGTATAAATTATAAAAATAATAAAAGCGTACTACTTACTGTCTTCAAAAGTGTACTTTGTTATTTTCCTCCTAGAGTATACCAATTACTTCCTTATAACATAATTTTATTTAGGTGCACAACATATATTATATGCTCATAATAACATATAAACACATAAACATATAGAATTATGCATTAATTCCCAAGTATACCTAGTAAATATTTCTTCTTCTCAAGAAAAATCTTACTATTTTAATGAGAAATTATTATTTTTCATCACATTTAAATTATATAAGATTTATGAATCTCATATTCTATGTACTAATTGTTGGATGCTTTTCAGTGATGTCTCCAAGGTGACCAAAAATGTTGATGAGGTGTCATGTGTGCTAGAATGACAATAACAAAGTGTGATTCAATGAACTTCAATGCTCTTACATGGTTCTTCAATGTTTTTCTTAGTAAGGCATTTTATGGATGATATGGACATGTTGCAAAGACATTATAGGGTGTTATGATTGTTTAGAATGCTTATGGAAGTGAATGGAATTCACAAAATAGTCATATGAATGTCTAATCTCAAGTAGTCATCTTGATAAATGAAGCTGAGTGAGCAAATTGATGAAATCATATTTCATACATGTGAAGGTTTCAAGAGCATATGATATATCGATGTATTTCCATATGTGAAATCATATGGTTCAAATTTTAAGTCATGAGTTTGAGAATAGGAAAAGTTATTAAGGAGAAAAGTTGGCTTCTCAGATAGATTTCAATATTGTTCAGTAAGTTCCCATATGTAGCCAATCATTTGATATCAAATATTTGTGGTGAGAATTAATCAGATAAGAGATCTAATGGTGATCAATTTTTTTGACTGGATAAGGATCCAACAGAGCACATGATCTTCTCAGACAGATATCAATGATGTGAGTGATGTCAAATTATCGAAGAATGCTTAGAAGACATGTTCTTTTAACAAGTGTCTCAATCCTATTAATTTGATAAAATATCAATGGTTTTTAGGCATTCATACTAATAGATATTGATGGTTTAGGTTGATTCAAAGATTTAAATGTGCAGAAGGCACATAGAGCTACCAAGTGACACAATCATGGGAGCTCTGATCTAAGATCAATGGTGAGCATTGAATGGTAAAGGCTAATTCAGGGAGATAAATGGTGCATATTTGGTCAAGGTTACTAGGGAGGATTAGTTGAGGTCAACATGTTTGATGTTTAACATTTGTTTAGTGACTATTGGAATTTAAATATTTAAATTTATGAGGGAAAATCAATTTGTAGTTTTTGATCTATATCTTTTGATTGAAGTAGGATTTGATGGTTGCGTAAAAGGAAAAGTATTGAAGGAATTAAAGCCTCATATATTAATTGTGATTAAAAAATTTATATTTTTTAATATTTTTAGATATTGAGCTTTAAATTTAACTGTGTTTGATTGAGTTTTACAGATAACTTGAGAAGAATATTTAAGTTGTTCTTGATAGTATTTTGATGTTTAAAGATGAAATAACTATTTAAGAGTGTCGTATAATCTATGAGGACCATTTTTATGGATTTTAGAGGTTTGAATAATCCATTTTTAGTATGAAAAATTACTTACACATTGACTATGTTTGTTGAATGCACTGACATATTGAGTGCCCATCTTGTAGAGGTATGTTGAAGGTGTTATGAGTAGTGTTAAGGAAGAAAATGAATATGAAGATTTTGTATAAGTATTAGAGGATTATAAAAAAGAATTGTTTTTCTTAATTTTACCTTGATTAGTTATGGAGATTCAAAATATCTTGACTATATTTTGATTGCATATGACCAATCTGAGTGGTCATTCTAAGAGAGTTGTTTTAAGTTCTTAGAGCTTATGTTGAAGCATATAAAGCACATGGAGGTGTATAAAAGGTATTTAAGGGTTCACCCATGCGATATAATAATATGATTATGTGAAATATTTGAGTAGTTGTTTCATAAGTTTGAGAATATGTTTTTTATGTTTGAAGGCTTAAAGAGCAAGGATACCTAACTGGTGGGTTCAAATGTTGAGTTGGTGTTTTATGTGGCATGGACCCATGAGATAGTAATAAATTGGATATTTGAGATAGGTTTGATGTGTTTGAATCATTGTTAAAGGATGAATGTGGTCCAAGTAGTCTCATATGTAAAATGTGAGTATGAAGACCTAATTTTGTTTAGGTCTCATTAAGACCTAATTATGGTTTGGGGCTAATGGTGTAATGGCCAACCTAAGGAGTGTATGGTTATTACATGTAACATGTATGAGGACATATTTAAAAGATATAAAAAATAACTAAACCATATTGGTCAACCAAGATGGGTTAAATAAAGAGAGTGGTATAAGTACAAGGTCTAATTGGACTAATTATGTAAGTTGTGAATGTGGGGATTCAAGAGAAGATAAGAGATATTGAAGGAGTATAAGTAGGTAATTAAGGACTATTAAAAAAATAGAGAAACCATGATTATAAAATAAAGTTGATATAGGTGGATGATAAAGTAAATGGGCCTAATAAACCTATAAGAGGCATGCTGAGTGAATTAGTCTTAGAGGTAGCTTGAGAGAGATTGGAGTTGAGAATGTTAATCCAAACAAAGGAGAGAAACTTTGAAAGAGAAGGTAATAGTTATGGAGGACCAAAAAAGAGTAAATAGGATCATTCATTCTTGTATGATCAAGGTGATGAAGGTGAACACATATGTCATTGGACCTAATGATCCTAGAAGAGGCAGATTAAGCGAGTAAGCCCTAAAGGATGATTGAGTGAGTATCCTTAGTTAATGGATTGAAGAGTAGAGTAGGTTAAGGATTGTGAGCATGACCAAAACTCATGTTTTTGATGTTGGGATAGAGTTTTTGAAGGTTTAATAAATTTTTATGTGTTAAGAAGTAAATATGAATCCAAAAGGGTGTTTTGGATGCATTAATTGTGTGTGAAAGTTTGTGAGAGTGTAAAACAGAAAGAGTGCAAGTAAGAAAAGTACACCATTAAGTGCAGAAGAAATCAAATCAAAGGTTGAGATAAGCTCAATGTAATTGAGTGTGTGTTTGGTTACCTAGGGGGTTGGTTCTTCCTTGTGGGATGGGTGTCTCACTAAAATAAGGGATGGGTGTTCCTTGATCAATTGGTGCCAGTTTAAATTTTGGATCTTGTTTTATAGTACTATAGTCCATATTTTAAGTTTGAGTGGGATTTATCCCCCAAGAGGGTTTACCACATATATGATGTGTTCATGTGATGTGTGCTCTTATATATGCTTTGGATGTATGTGCTTTCATGTTATATTTATTGATTAAGTTGATGTATGTTGAATGTTTAAGAGTTGGGAATTGAATTGGATTATCTAGTTTTAATGATTCATCCCCCCCTCTCAGTGATTATATCTATAACAATTGGTATCAGAGTAGGACATTTTGTGCAAGTTTAACTACTTTAAGGTGATCCAATGTACAATATGGGTGAAATATCATCATGTTTGATGATGAAGTTTGTTATGATAGAGAGAAAGAGGAAGTTTATCTAGAAACAAAGATCATGAGTGTACATGGTGAATTGAAGGATAAATATAAGAGGAATTATAAAATGAGGAATATGACCAAAGGTCTTGAACCGTAATTCAGATCTCACGAGGGAGGTTTATCAGGCAAATCCATGAGATAAGAAAAGGAGAATCAAGAACTAATTAAGTCTATGGAAAATTTAATCTCAAGATCAAAAGATGATAAAGAGAAGATTAGTTTTCTTGAGAATAAATTAAAGGTTACAAAGGAAAATCTAAGTTCAAAAGAGGAAGAATAAAATCATCTCAAGACTCAGTTAGAAGAGACAAATGCCAAGTTGAGTTCAAACCAAGGTGAGTATGATGTTTTGAATTCCAATATTGATTATATAAATATTATTGAAGAGTAAGCATGTAGATAGAATAATGACATAGCTAAAGAAGCTTAAAGGGATATGAGGACCATCAAAGTCTCAAAATTCTATTGGAAGGTGTAAGTTCAAGAATGAGAGGTAAAGAAGATGAATATATTCAATTAAAGACTAATCTTGCTACCCTAAATGATGGGTATGAAAAGGTCATAGTCAATATAGGAAAGCTTGAATAAGATAAAAAGAAATTAGGACAAGACAAGGAGGTTGGTAGCATTAAATTCAATAAGATAGATCAAGTCAAGAGCAAAATGAAGAAGCTAATCAGACATCCAAATACTTTAAGGTATGAAAAATATTTTATGGACCATTACTTTATTTATCATCTTATTGGTCATAAGGAAAAGTAGTATGTAAAATGAAAAAAATAGTCAAAGGGAGATCACTGCCATATTCAAAGAAAACGTATGAAAGAAATTGTTTGATACATTTGTCAAAAAGTTGGTCACATTGCTAGGTTCTGCAATCAAAGACCATCAAGTCAAGATAAGTTCAATTAGGTTCCTAGAGTACAGGAAAGAAGACAAGATAAATACATCAATGTAATGAGATATTCATCCCAAAATCATTGTTATGCATATAACTAATTGGGCCACATTGATAGAAAATGTAAGAAGAGAAGAGATCAGTCAAAGAAAGATCACAATCATCATCAAATAAAAGGTATGAATGATCTTGTTTGTTTCAGATGTCATAGAGTAGGTCACATTTATATATATTGAAATAATAGGTTGAATTATTTCTTAAATCAATATAAGATGTATGGATATTATAGTGTGCAAGGAATAGGTCACAAATGGTTGTGGAAACCTAAGACTGTTAGGAGAGATTAGACTAGGACCAAAGATGATTTGTTTGCCATGATAGACATGAAAGAAAGTACATAATTTCTATTGTCTACATTTTTTGAAAAGTATAAATCAAATAATGAAGTCAAGGATCCATTAAAATTCAATTTGGTGTTGAGGTAGTAATTTAATTCAAATGAGAGTATGGAGATATGGGAGTCTCCTAAGTTTTGGTACTTTTAATCTCACTGTGTCAAAGGGGTATCTCTCACTAAGCTTCAAGGAGACACTTTATATAAATAAGAAACATGGTAGATACTATTTGATATTGTATTGATGTTGTAGGATAATAAAGGAGAGTTTCAATATTAATTGGTTCAAAGATCTTAATATGTTGTAGTTCTGAGTGTATATTTGAGAAGATAGAAGAATGATGTTCCATAAGATATTTATTTATGTTGAGAGATTCATTGATCTTGTGGTGACCTCATAAGGTCATGATAGGATTTATTGGCCTATTATGTAAGTACATGAAAAATTTTAGTGATATGAAGGTGATCACTTTCTAATTTGTTCATTTCAACTATCTAGGTTGCATGTGTGCTCAAGGTATGTTCAAGAATTTTGGTCCTGAAGGTTTGAAGGTAGAGTATGGAGGTTTTAAAATGTAAAAAAATTAAATATGAGTTTTCAAAATGTTTTTATTTCATATAAAGGTGTGTTAAATCCATTTAGGTGAGCTACAAGTGTTTTTATGTTTGAAGATCTTTTATGTGTAAGTTGAAGCTTTTTGACTGCTCTCGAGTTTTCCTAGTTTTGGCTTAAGGGCAAGCAATTAAAAACATAGCTAAAGTTTATATGTGTTATACAAGGTGTGTGACCTAAAAAATTGGTACATAAGTGTGTTTTATTAACCTCTAATTGTGAGAGAAGTTCCAAGTGTTGATGTTGACTAGAAGGTGGTGAGTTGACTGAGTATCATTTAAAAATCTAATATTTTTGCCCATGCTATTTAGTTTTTTTCTTAAGTGAGTTATTGCATGAGGTTACTTTATATATTTAAATTTCAAAATGATTTTTAAAAAATTCCTTCACAGTCATCATTAAGTGTGTGGTGTCTTCCATAGATGAGGTTTTGTGTAAATGGAGAGTTAATTGGCAAGTAGGTTTTTGAAGGGGCTATGGTGAAAAAGTAGAGTTGGAAGATGATTTTTGGCATGAATAATGGGACACATGATTTTAATTATTATATTAAATTTCAATTATTTAATGTGTATATATAGAAGGATATGGGTGTTTCAAGGTTCAGGTAAGGGCTACTAGGCCTCTAGGCAAGGCTAGTGAAGAGAAGAATAATCTTTGGTCATTTTATCCAAATGATGAAGGTAGCATAAAGTGAGAAGGTATGAATTAAAGTTCATTGTTTCATAATGGTTGGTGATGGTCTAAATGTGTTCAAAAGGGTGCCCAAGCTTAGGTGACTTATGGGAGTCCCTCTGAATGTTTTCAAGGTAAATTCATGTAGTTTTTGATGTTCATGTATGTTCTATCTTCATAGAATCTTTGTATGATCTAATAAGAGTGTATTCATGGAACATGTTGAAAATATCAAGATAATAAGAGGTATACATAATGTTAGGAGGAATCTATATCATCTTTCAGAGGTGATCCTTTCCTGTTATTAGTCCTTAAAGTCTTTTTAGGTTTGTAAGATTAGGAGTTGAGCCCACTTTATCATTGTGTCAAGGGTGGAGAAAGTGATTTTTATTGGTGTTGACATCAATGATAAAGGGGGAGATTATTTTATGTTTGTCAATGATGTATCTAAGATGACCAAAGATGTTGATGAGGTGTCATGTGTGCTAAAATGACAATGATAAAGTAAGCTTTAATGAGCTTCAATGTTCCTTCATGGTTCTTTAGTGTTTGTCTTAGTAAGGAATTTTATGGATGATATTTATGGTATGGACATGTTTAAGAGACCCTATGATTTTTTATGAGTTCGTAGAGTGCTTATGTAAGTGAATGAAATTCATCAGAATAGTCATATGAATGTCTAAGCTCAAGTAATCATCTTGATAGATAAAGCTGAGTGAGAAAATTGATCACATAATATTTGAAATGTGTGAAAATTTCAGGAGAATATTGATATATGGATGCATTTACCTATGTGAGTAGATCATATGGTTCAAATTTTAGTTCATGAGGTTCAGCATAGCAAAAGTTATTAAGGTGTAAAGTTGGCTTCTCAGAGAGACTTCAAAAGTGTTCAATAATTTCCCATACTTAGCCAATTATTTGATATTAAATATATACAATGAGAGTTAATCACATAAAATATATAATGGTGAGAAATTTATCTTATTGGATAAGGATCCAACAGAGGATGTGATCTTGTTAGATAGAGATCAATGGCATGAGTGAAGTCAAATTATCAAAGGATGGTTATAAGGCATGCACTTGTGACAAGTGTCTCAATACCATTAATTTGATAGAATATCAATGGTTTTTAGGTGTTCATACTGATAGATATCAATGATGTGGACTGAGTCAAAGATTTAAATGTATAGAAAGCACACAAAGCTACCAAGTGACACAATCATATGAGCTCTGATCTAAGATCAATGGTGAGCATTATATGGTAAAAACTAGGATCATTTAAGGAGATAGATGTGTATTTGGTCAAGGTTGTTATGGAACATGATATGAGGTCAACATGTTTGATTATTAACTTTTTCTTAGTGACCATTGGAATTTAAATATTCAAATTTGTAAGGGAAAACTAGTCTGCAATTTTTGAGATATATATTTTTATGTAGGAAATATTTGATGGTGGTGTAAAAGATAAAGTTGTAAAGGAAATCAAGGCATATCTATAAATTTTGATTATAATATTTAGATGTTTTTATATTTCAATAAATTGAGCTTTAAAGTTGACTATGTGTTTCACTATGTTCTACAAATAACTTGAGAAAGATATTTGAGTTGTTCTAGATAGTATTTTTACGTTTCAAGATGAAATAACTATTGGAGACTAGTGGTGTAAAAGAGAAAATTTTAAAGAACATCAAGGCATATATATACATGTTGATTATAATATTTAGATGTTTTTATATTTTAATATATTGAGCTTTAAAGTTGACTATGTGTTTCACTATGTTCTACAAATAACCTGAGAAAGATATATATACTATGTGTTTCACTATGTCTACAAATAAGTTGACTCATTTTTTGTTTGTCATTATTTTACCTTAATCAATTATGGAGAGTCAAAATAACTTGACTATATTTTGACTGTATATGACCAATCTGAGTTGTCATTCTAAGAGAGTTATTTTAAGTGCTTAGATCTTGTGTTGAAGTATATAAAGCACATGAAGTTATAGAATATGTAATTAAGGGTTCATAAGTGTGATATAATCATATGGATATATGAAATATTTTAATATTTTCTTCAAAAGTTTGAGACTGTGTTTTCTATGTTTGAAGGTCTTAAGAGTAAGGAGACCTAATTAGTAGGCTCAAGTGTTGAGTTGGTGTTCTAGGTGGCATGGACCCATGAGATAGTAAGATATAGGTTATTGAATCTATTTTTCATCTATTATAATAATTGGTAAATGATGAAGGTGGTCCAATTAGTCTCACATGTAACGTGTGAGTATGAAGACCTAACTGTTTTAGGTCTCACCAACACCTAATGGTGGTTTTGGGGTAATGGGGTAATTTACAACATAAGGAGTGTGTGGTTATCACATGTAACATATATGAGGACTTGTTTAAAAGGCATAAAAATATGAAAATCATCTTTTTTAACCAATATGGGTTAAAGGAAGAGAGTGGTATAAGTATAAGGTCTAATTGGACTAATTATGTAAGTTGTGAATGTGGAGATTCAAGTGAAGATAAGATCCTTTAAATGAGAAGAATTAGGTCATTAAGGACCATAATAATAAATAAACCATGATTATTATATAACAAATTATATATAGGTGGATGATAAGGTCAATGGTCCTAATGAGCATATAAGAGGCATGTTGAGCAAATTAATCTTAGAGGTAGCTTGAGAGAGAGCAAAGGTGACAACCTTTGAAAGATAAAGTACTAGTCACTCAGGACCAATAGAGAATGAAGAGGACCAGTTATGATTGTCTGATTAAGGTGATGAAGGTGAACACATAGGTCATTCAACCTAATTAACCTAGAAGAGGCAGATTGAGCGAGCCTAGAGGTTGATTGAGTGAGTATCCTTAATGAAAGGATTGAAGAACAAAGTAGGTTAAGGATTGTGAGCATGACTTACATATCATGTACCTAATGTTTAGATAGAGTTTTTGTAGGTTTTTTGATTGTGTATGTGCTAATAATTAAAGAGTGATCCAAAAGGGTGCTTTGGATGCATTACTTGTGTGTAAAAGTTTATAAGAGTGTAAAAGGGTAAGACTGCAAGTAAGAAAATTCTGTCATCAAGTGTATAGGACATTAGATCAAAGGTGGAGATCAGATCAAGGTAGGTAAGTGGGTACTTGGTTTCTTAGGGGATTGGTTCCTCCTTGTGGGATGGGTGTCTCACTAATGTAAGGGATGGGTGTTCCTTGATTAGTGGGTGTTATTCTAAATGTTGGATATTATTTTATAGGAATTTAGTCCATATTGAATTATTCAGTGGGTGGTTTTATCCCCGAAGAGGGTTTCCCACATATATGATTTGTTCATGTGATGTATGCTTTGGATGTATGTGCTTTCATGTTATATTGCTTGATTAAGTTTATGTATGCTGAATGTTTAAGAGTTGGGAATTGAATTGGATTATCTAGCATCACTGATTCATCCCTTACCCTCTCATTGATTGTACCTCTAACACTAATGGAGTTTACTTTCTTATACATGGATGCACTAGAAAGGGTATGTAAATTTTATTATTATAGGCCTAAGGGATGAGTATTGGAGATAGAGAAAGCACATGTTTATCTCATTAATATATCTTATTTAGGCCATAAATAGTTAGTATATTTATTTTATTTTATTTTTTACAAGAATAAAAGCATTCATATGTAATAAATTGCATAGTTATGATCATCGTTATCCCATTTTGTATAAAGTAGACCATGTAACTTGAAGCATTGTCTGTAGATCCCACACTTATGGTTAAGCCCATCCTTTCTTTATATATTAGAAAATTCCTATACCTTTTCAAGGATATGAAACTCTTTTATAACTTATCCTCTATTTATGCCAAAATAAAAAATTTATTAACATTATATGTAATTATATTAATATTTTTATTAAAATTCACTATAATGTGTATAAACCATTCATATAATATAACACCTCAAAATGAACTTTCCTTTAATAAATCATATAATTTATTTTAAATTAAAAATTACTTTAAGATTTATTTATTTATTATATGTATTAACATTAAAACATATAACATCTTGAAATTATTTATTTTAAAATATACCAATATTAATTATATGCATACCTATGGAAATACTCTAAAATTTACCCATTTAATTTACAAATATATTGAAAAATTTTGTTTAACAAGGGTCTAGATGTACAAATTAATAATTATCACTTTAGGGGCTCAATCCCTTTTGAGATACATAGAATTTTTTTCTTCATATTAATTGGTATAACACTTGTTTATAATTTTATTTAATATTCCTTAAAAAATTAATACTAGTAACTACCAAAAGGACATTTAGAAATAATTTTAAATAATTTATTTTTTCATTGCACAATAAAAATTCTTGACCGATGTATTCTCATAAAAGTAAATTAAAAACTTTTTTACAACATTCTTACAATATTTAATATTTTAAGATACAATTTATTTTCAAATTAATAAATTAGTATTTACACTCTTAGAAATGACTCCCTCTCCTTAGTTTAAAAACATAGTCTTTTTCATTCATAGAAACATATCAAACATGTAAGAGGGGGAGGTGAAAACCTCCCAGTCATATGATGTCATAATACATGTATGCCCCTCATCAAACCATGAGCCCAAGAAATGACCCCTAAACAATTTAACACATAATCATGGATTTTATTGAGAGAGTGGAAAATCAAATTGGTTTCAACATGAAAATAAACACAAATTCATAGTAATTAAATGTCTTAAGTACCTAAGTAAATTTATAAAAACAAAAATCAAAAGAATTTTTTTATTTGATACAGTAAATAGACTTATTTTGAATGGAATCAAATGCTTGTACAAAGGAGAAAAAGATAAAACATTGAAATCTCACATACATCATCTCTAATATCATCTCATGGATCAAAACTACAAACCTTCTTGGAATGAGTTGTCCTAACAAAAACCAACACAAAAAAGGATAATAAATAATAGAAAGCATTTAACCAAGAATCCTCCTAATTTTAGTTAAATGTCTACCAAGGTCTAGAAAAAACTTTGTGCTTCAATCTGCCTCTAT
>JARHVA010002669.1:1160000-1210000 GCA_037957365.1 Torreya grandis
GTATTATTCGAACCAAAAAAATGAAGACCCAATAAAATATTAATAGATAATAAATGGGAAAAAATAAAGGAATGACATTTACTTCCCCTTGTATATTATTTCTCTAATAAGTTATTGATTGTGATGGAAACATTGGTCTTCAAAAAGGAAATATCTACCAAGATGTGGTCGAAGTGTCCATAACATATGTAGGTTCATATTTTGAAACTAGTTATATCCTCAAGTGACTTATCCTATTATTATTCTAATTATAAATAGGCTCAAGAATAAGGATCTAAGTATTTATCCCCTATTCAAATTCTTTCACCCTAAAAATAATTTTAAACTTATTCGAAAAGAGAAAAAGGAATATTTCAGAAATAAAGGTTTGATATGGTAATATAAGAGATATGATGCCAAGATATCTCAACTGAGAGTTTGAAATTAACCCAAAATACTTGATTCCCTCCCCCCCCCCCCCCCCCAAATGTTCCATTCTAAAACTCAAGGTTGCATCATCTTCCTACAAAAGGGGGAGGATGAGAGTTCATCCAAAACATCTTTATAAGATTAAAAGCTAATTAAACCTAACTATTAGTTGATTAAAACATCCAAACTTTATTTATTTTAAATGAGCACAAAAATAAATAAATAAATAAATGAGCACAAAACCTAGACTTTAAACCAACTAATGTCTAACCTATAAATAAATGAGCACAAAAATAAATGTATTTTATAACCAAAAAACAAATCTAATAACAATATATACTCTTTGAGAAATATATTATTAAAAATAACATAAGAGCTACACACTCAAACAAACTAAATAAACACTAGAAAAAGCACATGTCCTAATAAAATATTGTTTGTCTATGTGCGTAAAATATTGTTTGTCTATGTGCGTATAATATTTCTACATATAGAAAAGGAGATACTATGAAAAAACATTATTATGAATCTAATTATGATGATCATGATTAATTATCCATGTGATAGATAATCCACCTATCCTCATGATGAACCAAAAAAAATATTTATTATATTTATTATAGATTAATATTATGGCATTTTGAATTTAGATCATTTGACCAATGATTATCATTTTCATTTGCCAATATAATCTATTGAAGTTACATAAGTCAACTCATAGAAATTTTTAATATTTTATATCTTCAATATAATAAGTTGTATTCTTCAAAATTTTCCTTCGTAAAATTGTATTGGAGTTGATCATATAATATTTTCATGTTTATATTCAGAATAACTATTATATAATTAACATGTCTTTCAAATTTTTCTCATGATAAAAATATATAATTTATAATGCCAATATGAAAATTAGTATTTTAATTCGTGACATACTCTTCATAAGTTAATGATTCACAATGAGTTCTTGAATATAGACATCAATAGAATTTAGACCATGTATTTCATTGATAAGTGGTTCTTCTTCAGTATTAAGTTATTGGTGTGCCCCATAGTTTTAAATCTCAAAAATTCCATGGATATTATCATGATAAATTATATCATAAATATATTAAAACCATAAATCTATATACCAAATAGTAATTAAAATATCAATGATGTGTAGTGGTGATTATCTCTATAGGTTAGGATCCATTGGTTCAAAAATAAAATGAATAGGCACAAATAGATATGCAGAAGTAAAAATATTTAGGATGACTAAAACTAATACCCTGCACCATGTAAAATAAAATATATCCATTTTATAGATAAATTATATGCAACACAATCTGAATTTTATAGGGATTCCATGAACCAAAAGAGTATAAGTTACACAAAAACACATACCGAAGATAAAATAGGCTAACAAGAAGAAAGGTTAAGAAATAGTGATTTATAAAATCTAAATCCCTCTTATTCCAACCTATAAATCTATAATTATCTTAAGTAATAATGAGTTAATATTGTATTTGATGAAATAATATATAAAATTTACATGCTTAATATTCATAAGTTTCCCAAAACCATAGGTAAAACATGATTCCCTTGACAGAAGGATAAGAATTAATATCATTCCAACCAAAAAATAAAGATCCAATAAAATGTTAATATATAATCATATGGGATTAAAAAAATTTAGATCCAACAATCATGTCCATAACCCAAATAACATATTAATAACTTAACATTATTTAATTATGGCATATTAAGAGGAGAATCTAACAATTATATTCACATAGTCTATGCATACCCAAAAATAGAATAATAATTTAACATACATACATACATATATACATACATACATAGTCCAATAATCATGAGCTAATAAAATATTAGATACTAAAATATTCTAAAATTGATGTGTTAGAGATAAAAATCATCTCAAACTTCAAGAATTTACACATTACTTTCTCAAAAACAAAATTAGGAATCCTTAAATCATATATTATAATTAAAGACAAGATAAAAAGGTCAATTTGTGTTCAAAAATCACCATGGAGGTTTAAAAAAGTGTTTTCAACCATGGAATAGAAGTAATATCCATAAATAAAATATGAGAATATATAAGTCAAGATGGGTAATTATCACTTGTGGATATTGCCGACATCACCCCTTGATTATTTTGGTCATAGTGTTCCCTATTATATAGGTATTTTGATCATATGAGTGCATTATATGGCCTTATGGGGCCTTCCACACATGAAAACATTGCTCAATGATAATACATGAATTATAGATGATTTAGTAGTTGTCTACACTGTATTAACACTTATTTGTCTGGTTTGGTAGGTCCTTATGTCCTTCTACCCTTGAATCTTATTTTGATGACTTTATGCCTACCCACCACCTTGTTTTCACTAAATACATTTTGGAGGATGTTATTTATCTTGTTGATGTCAAATGCTCATGGAAATTGAGTTAATATATGGTTTCTTATATGGAGTGCTTTCAATAAAATTTCAATATAACTATCATTACCTTGGATTAACCTATCCTAGACAACTCCTATGAGTATATGAAGTGATTTTGGAGTCTATTTACCCATAATGATTGTGACATCATATAAACTTTTATGTAGGATATATATTTGAAAGTTGAATATAACCTCTTGAGACTTTTTTTTTTAGTTATAGGACTTCTAACTATTTTATAGGGTGGAGAATCATTTCCCAATATACTACGACTATCTTGTTTATTTTCAAATAACATTATAAAATGAAGAAAGGAAAATATTAGAAACATGGATAAACCAAAACTAATAAAAATACATCTCAAAGATATAAATGTTATAATACGATCTCTCATACCAAAGTGTGACATCCATCACATAAATTCATACTCCGATAAACTTTTTTGAAAATGATTAATCAACCAATGCAACTAGAGTTAAGGAGTAACCCTGATAAATTATAATGGTGGATTAAAACTGATGAAAGAAGCATATCACCATTATTTCAATAGAATAATTGTTTTCACTTTCATTTATACACTTCGAGGGGATGTAAATCTCTCCTCATCCAATTGCCTCAATGGAATCACCTCTAGGCTTGTGGGAAGCCTAAGGAATGAGGTGAGTCTCTAGATAGGGCTAGCTCCCTTGATGTACCACTATGGATTGACCTACTATTAACTCTAGGGGAAAAGAGAAAGAGATAACTAAAATAAAATATAAACTAAGGGGGTGATACACCAAATTGATTTTATGACTTCAAACCAATTAAATTCTACACTTTAGACTAATAAACAAACTAAAAATACACTCCTTCAATCTTCATCATCTCACATCAATGCTACATTGTGAGGTCATGGATGAATGTTCAAAGCTAGGGGGACTAGACAAGAGGGCATAAATGACACTAATGAAAATATTAAATCACTCAAAATTTAACATATCCTAAAAAACTTCGCATGCCTTACAAGAAGAAGTTTTCCAACTGCAAACAAGGTGAAAGAACGAGACCACATGCTAGGAATCCATAGTTTTCACTAAAAAAGATTCATCATTCAAATGGAAAAAACTTATGAACAATCATGAAGAGGTAAAAATTAATAATTTTATTTATCAAAAGGTATACAAATGAGTAGGGATTCACCATACTCAGATGGAGCATCCAATACAATGCCAAAATGGCCAACTCTTATAGAGTTTGAGAGAGAAACAGAAGTCCAAGGGTCACAAGGACACTTATTAGTCTGATAAAATTATTTATCCATGCATGATAATAGGATATGGGTTAAACCATGTAATTATAGGATCAATAAGTGTCAATCCAAGTCACAAACTCAAAGAAAAGTGGTAAGAAATTCCTCCCTTTGCACAAAAAATGGCCTTCATGATTGGGCTAGTGTGAACATTTTTTAAATAATAAATGGTAAGTATACTAATTGGAATGGAAGGGTAATATCTTATACATTATTATCCATACATTATTTGCATTCCTAGTCTTCTATAATCACCTGGAAGAGATCCATCATCACCTGCACTCTAAGAAATCTCCTTCTCATGCACCTAACACACTTGGCTTCAAAATTGGCTTTAGTTTATCATTAAAATCCATGAGATGGATTTAATGAAATATATAAATACCCTCCCTATCATTGTAATCATTATATAAGATTTAAAGACATCCCCCTTGAAGTTTTTCATCTTCTTCACTAGCTTATTAATATGCCAGATTTGACTGGCTAAGTTGAAACACATAGTTAGGGCACTTATAAGCTATTTAATGGAATTAAATTAATATAAGTAGTTATAATAAGTTTATATATTTATCCAAAACTTTATTTAATATCCTAAATCCTCCTACACCCTACACAACATATAAAATTGTAATGAAATGCCTATTTTTTCCCTCCTTCATATAATTATGTACAACTCATCATGGTATGAAGTAGCCTATGGGAGTATTATAAAACCTCCAATAATCATCATAGACAAATATTTTATTTTTTTAGATATCCAGCTCCATTTTCTAAGATTGGTCCTTAGCAAGGGTTTAGTAGGGTTTTAAGGCATTTTTAGGTCTTAAGGATGGTTCATAAAAATTTGACATCCAAAATAAAAAACAATTACAAAAAATTGGTCTTAGGGGACCTTGATAATATCCCTAAACTTATTTGGCATCTATGCAATGCCTCATGAAATGTGTGAGCATTATAAGTTAGCCTATCAAGCTTGTTCTCCTTCTTCCTACAAGTGTGAATGGGTTTTGGGCTAGAAAATGACCTTATTTAGATTTTATTTAAATATAAAAGCTTTAAAACCTTTTTTTAGACCATATTAACTTTTTTCAACTCATTTTAATGTTCATCCTATGCTAAAATTATGTATGACTCTCTATTTGGCTTTAGGCCTAAGCATGTCAAGTTTAAAGTTCAAAATGGATTTTCATGATTTTATTTGCCTTATTATGGTTAAAACACAATTTAAATAATACCACACACATGTTTAGATTCATTTTAAATATAACCTATATCCATAATTGGAAGTGACCCCTCAAATGACCTTTAGGCATAACCATGTCTTATCAGCCATGACTACAACCTTGTTAGTATAGAGTGCCATGTTGAGTTTAATCAATAATTAATTGGTATTTATGTTTTTAATAGGTGTTTTATATTATTTTACATCTTATTATATGTCTCATTTAAATTTTGGTTCACCTTTCTATCTCGATCTCCTAAAATTACCATTTCTAAGTATGAGGGGAGTGCCCTATGTCTGAGAAAAAATAGAGGGCACTCCCCTATTTACCAAAAAAAAATGAAACTTTGATGTGATTAATATATTATATTTTATTTCCTCAAAAAAAATTTATCCCTTTATCCCAATATTAGACCCTCAAAAGGCTTCATAATCCTAGATCAACTTCTTGATGGTAGACTATGCAAGATTCCCAAAGTGGACCGTGCTTTAAATTTTGAAAAGGCTCCTTTTTATATTTGGTAAATTAACATGAGGGTCTCATGAGGTTTTTTTAAATACTTTTAATTTTTCCCAACTATCAATCATCTTTTCACCTTCTCAAATCTCCATAGGTTTCCTGACTTGCTTGCTCTTTTGACTGAGTCATTAACTGCTTCACTGGGCCTATGGGTGATTTTTGCAATATTTAAGACTTAAATACAATGTTTATAAGTTATTATTAATTTTTAATATCATTTATTCAATATTTATGCCTATTTTTTTCATTTTATTGAGCCATAAATCCCTTTAAGAAATCCAAACTACTAGTTCACTGCCCCTTTGTGTTCACTATTTGTCACAGTTTACCATAACTAGCTGTAGGAATTATACCTTCATACTATAGGAAATTAAGGTAATTAAATTTCCTAAACTTATTAATAATACCTATCTTAAACTTACTATAATTTTCCATACTTGATAGCTTCATCAAAAACTAGCTTTAGGTCTTCCTTCCTCTTTTGACCTACAAGACTGTGTTTTTTTATTTTAGCTTGTCTATAGGTGAAAATAGGGTCTCAATGAGTTTGTTTCATATGATATGGTTTAATTAATAATATTTAATTCTATAAATTTTATTTTAGGATTTTTTTCCCTTCTAAACTCTTTTTTGGGTCCTCATATGCACCTTCTAGTCAAAACTAGATACCCTACTGTACCTAGATTGAGACCCCTATTTATAGGTATGTATGGCCTCAAATGAGATGGTAATTATGTTTATAATATCATTTTAAACCTCATAAATTAATAAAAACTACCATTTTATAAAACATTCCAAGTTTCTTACAATCATACTTACATGTTCATACTAGCTTCTTTCTTGTTGACTGAGACAATCATGCTCTCCTAGATCCCTATAGGTGTTTATTAGGCTTCATTGAGTTTAATCATGATGTGAAAAAGGTATTTATTTAATCCATTTAAATAATAATGTATTTATTTTATATATAATCCTTCTTTTTCAACCTTAAATCATCAACTTAGTATCAATGTTAGGTCATTGTTTGAGACTGAGATGTTTACTCCTACCTTAGCTCTATTATAGGTTATCATGAGCTCATTTGGACTTGGTAAAAGATGTAAATAGAACAAATTTTAATATAAAATTCCACTAGCATAATTATATACCTTAAATTAATTTTAAAGGGCTTATAACATGCATCAAAATCTCATGTCAACTCAGCTATTAGTGTACCTTATTGTAGGTACAATTAGCCATGTGTACGGATTGAGGGGGTGTATGGGGTCTAAACATAACTCATTATATCACTCTTGGTGATAATTTAGTCCATGGATAACACTTATAAAATTTGGAACCATTCATATATATTAAATACAACTAATTTTTAACTTGGTAGAAAAAGGTCACTTTTAGGCTGACCTGTAGACATTACAATAAGATTTTAGTGTCTTAGCAAACAAATTTGAACCTCTTAACAACCACCTTCTCTCCATAATATGCCCTTAAAAATTGTAAATGGTATTGACCATGTTAATATATATGATATTAACTTCTTTTTATGCCTTATAAGTGTTTGAAAATAATTCATAAGGTGCTTATCAAAACCTCATGGACCCTTGTTTTGTGCTTTTAGAGAACTTGGTCCCTATATAAAATCAACATCCTTGAAGTTAGTTATCAACCTAACTTGATAATTTATCACTTCAAACCTATTTTTTTATCATATTTTAATCTATCATGACCTCAAGGAGGATTCAAATACTTGTTTTAACACCTTACAAGTTCTCCCCCATTCTTTGCCAGCACCTACAGGTAGACTATATTTTGAAGGTATAAGCAATGATGTAAGATAGTGCTCTTATGCTCAAATTAGGCCCTATAAAAGTTTTAATATTCATTTATAAGACTCAAAAAGGTACATATCCAATTTTCAAGATTCTCTTCCATCATGACATTATCAAAAGAGACCTTTGTAAGTGGGGATGAACTGTATGCAAATAATGAACCTGTAATGACTTCATGCACTAAAGGGATTAGATTCATAGTCAATTGATATTTACACCAAAATATAAACATGAAACATAATTATGTTTTAAAATAACATCCATCAACATTCCAAATAGGTTTCATACATGCTCCAATGTGGATACAAGTGAAATTAAGAAAGGAAATGGTTGTGAGCTTGGTAGACTATGAGTATGTGTATGCAAAACTGAAAACCATGAGATATTTCTTGGAGAGAGAGATAGGATGAAATGTGAAAATTGGAGTCAAATATACTTATAAAACATGTATATAAAACTAACACAACCTTTTATATCCATTGACAAGGTATAAAACTTCTATAAATGGTGAAAACTGCTCATACCTCAAGAAATAGACTAGTCTACAAAGTTGGGTTTATTGGCCAATAAAAACACCATAAAAAATGAAAAATAATAATTGGAGACACAATTATATGTATCAAAAATCATCTGGAACAAATATGAGCAATGTTTTTATATGAAACTATTTAAATCAAGAGAAAATCAACATGGTGCACATATAAGGAAGCAGTTTTGGAAGCTAAACTTAAAATGGATGGTTCATGAAGAAAAATATACAAGTTATAAAAATTATTATATCTATTTTAATTTATATTAGTTTATAATATTCCCCCAGGATCATTTTTCTTGAAACCCCTTTTATTATCCATATCGAGCAAAAACATGCAAGTAACTTTAGTCTGCCAAGAAGAGCAAGAAGAGAGTTGAATGGTTTTGGCTTGGAAATGGAACTTTAAGATCATTAAAATAGTTTAAATTAGTTTATGGGAGATTAATAGTCATATTTACACATTTTTCAAGTGGAAAACATCCTAATAAGGCCATACAAGTGCCACTTTCTCCCTTTTTGCCAAGAAAATTACCTTTTATCTAAACAACCTACCATATTTTTAGTATTTTCAGTTAATTAAGACATTTTTAGACACATGTGGCATGAAATCACTCATTTACACTTGTATATTTCCAAATAAACTCGTAAAATGCATTAAATGAACCATTTTGACCCCTTAAAATGACTTAAAATGATAAATAGACCTAGAGAACTAATGACCAAATTATTATAACATAAATTGACATCAAATGACCTATATAACATCTCATGAAAATATATTATACCCACCTATAAGCCTAAAAGTCAGCTTTTTTACTAGGGGTGCCTGAATTTGACCTAAAAGTCAAATTTCGTCAACAACAACACATTGTGGGTCTAACACATGTTTACAAAATTTATTAACCCATCTCAATTACAATAATTAATTTTTGTGAGGAAAAAATATGGAATAGTTAAAGGATGTTCCTTAGAGTAATATAATTATAAATTATGCACTCTACACTATAATTAATAGATCCCTACCCAAAAATAATTATCTAAATTTTAATCATAAGAAGCATCCACAGTAAAGATTTTTTAAAATAATAGAAGAATAAATTCAATAATTACCCTTGATATAATATAATTAAACCAATAAAATTTCCTCATGCTTGATTAAATTAAAAAAATTGTTAATACATATTCCTTAAACTAAATTTATGCATGAGACAATACTTATGCTTATTTTTAATCAATTAATTAATTGCCATATGAAATCTAAATCAAATAAAACAACATTCTTTCCTAGGTTAAGGTAGTGGAATATTCTCATTCCTAATTAATTTATTTCAAGAAGGGGACTACAATTAGTGGAATATTCTCATTCCTAATTTATTTATTTCAAGAAGGGGACTACAATTAATTGATTAATTTAAATAATAATGAGATATTTAAGATTGATATTACATCCTAACCTTTGGCTTAAATGAATTTAGGTCATCTATTTTGTTTACCATATGAATCCCTAATTTTATTTTTATGAAAAGGAATAAGCATCATTAAGTGTGTTTTTTTCTTTGGTAGGATCTAAAAACATAAGGAAGACATGGGGAGGAAGTTAAACCTTGCGTCTTTCAACCATTTCCATCACTTACTCCTTCATTGTAGGAGTGTTTGTGATTAGGTTTTAAAATATGAGAAGGGTTTATTAGTTTATATATTTTTGGATGAGGAACCTTTCTTAGGTTTTCAAATCTATTTAATATAGATTCTCCATAAAATACAATCATTTATTTTTCTCCTTATATATTTGTTTATAAAGATATGTATAATAATTAGGTGAATTTGTTAAATAAAGTCACTTTTATGATATTAAATATGCAAAAATATTATATATCCCATTTTAATATAGGCATGTATCTCCTTTATATTTATTTTTTATTTAAATAGAAATATTTTTGTTTTTAATTCATCATTTCTTTTTCAATGGAGTCATGTGTGTGTGTGTGTGTGTGTGTGTGTGTGTGTGTGTGTGTGTGTGTGTGTGTGTGTGTGTGTGTGTGTGTGTGTGTGTGTGTGTGTGTGTGTGTGTGTGTGTGTGTGTGTGTGTGTGTGTGTGAATTAATTTACCTAATTCAAAAGGCTTCAGAGCACCATTCAATTATTTATGAATCCCTTTTGTTTAAAAACACACATATAATATTTATGTGAAATTATCTATTCAAGTCTGTATGATTTGAAATATGAATAAGTATTATAGATCCCATTTTATAGATATGTATATCCATTTTATATCCTTTCTTTGGAATTTACATAAAAATTTGTCTATTTGTTTGTTTGTTTGTTTTCTTTTTGGGTTTTTTTTTTTTTTTTTTGGTATTTTGTTTGCTCCAATATGTATTTTTATACTCTATATATAACCAACATGGAAACTTACTTTTTTGGTATTTTGTATATATAATAAATTATTCAAAGAATTATATTTTTCCTCTTCAAGAGAGTTAATAGGGTATTGTATTTTTTTATTTTTTCTTGGGGTAGACCTAGTGCTTCCCTCTAACATAAAATTATGTGGGTTAACAATTTATCATGTACACCTATAATAATATAGTAACATATATAACATACATAAGAATTAATTAATTCTTATGTATACAAAGGCAATATTTATTCTTCTCAGGTAAACTTTTATCATATTTGGGATAACTTATTCTTTTCTCTATCATTTGAAATTTGATATATTTATGAATCTCATCATGTATGTAAGAATGGGATTTAGTTTAATATACAGGTATGCACTGAAAAGGGTATGGAGATTCTATTATTTTAGGCCTAAGGGAAGGATATTGGAGATAGAGTGAGCCTATATGTACCTCACTAAAGGTAAGTGTAGAAAAATGGGGAGCTAAAAAGTGGACATTTTTTAATTTGAACTCAATTTTTATGAAAATGCATACACAATTTTAAAATAACATATATGCACTTTTATTTTTAAGCTTGATAATACTAACCCTATACCATGTGTGCATTCTTAAAACTATATATTAAAAAATCTTGAAGCATTAATATCATCAAAAATATAATTTTCATGCTAACCATTTTACTCACTCTCCATAAAATAACATTTATACATTGAAAAAATCTATTCATATGTATAAATTTTATTTCAAAATAAGTTGTATGAATTGAATATGAAGATAAAAATACATAAACCCCTCTTAACCCTTTTACAATTCTATAAAAACCCTGAGGTAGTTAGGAAGATTTGGCTACAAATACAAAATAAAATAAAATACAAATTGAAAAGTTAACTAAGATAATGAGAGACACATGATCAACTAAACCCCACCATACTTCCTTGGAAAAAACATTAGAAGCATCGATAGGTGAAGCTGACTTGATAATAGGTCAAATTGATAGATTGATAGCTTATATAGTGAGATGTAAGTCATATTATGATAAATAATGTTCAGAAACTAGTGTGAGGGATTAAAAATATTAAAATACAAAATATTCACTAATGTATGAAATAATGTGTTACTTATATTATCATGAAAACAGTTACCAATTCATTGATCACACCATGATTTGATAATGTATAATTCTTTGGAATTGATGGTGGATAGTATTTGATCACCTAATTTATAACAATCATGAGATTCCTTTGTATTTTTTAGGAGAAATTATTTCAATTTTATCCTCAATAAAAATCCTAATTATTTATATTACTCAGAGTTTCATATATGAGGGAAAGGCTCTACATAGGATAGATAAGGTACACATTGTGTGACTTATCATTGTATAAGAATATGTATCCAAAAACAAACCTATCCTGAAACAATCCCATTTACAAAAAATGGGATTATATATATAAAGTTTGAATACACTTAAGGTGCTTAATGACACCCTCATTCTACATACGATCCAACTTTCCCACACTAGGGTTAGAAAGGGTGGACATGCAGATGTGCTAATAACATTGTTTCCAAACCAAATAATTATATAACTTATGGGGTTGTATGCACTAGAACTTTTGAAAATGATAATCATGTGATGTAGCCCAATTATGGTGGTTATTTTATAGGTATAAATGATATGATTCTGACTAGTGTTTTTTTGACACACTTTTTTCAACACCTTGATTACACCTTTTTAGGTACCTTAAATATATTAAATGTTAAAAAAAATAGAATAAAAATTAAGGTGAAATTTAGACATGCATAAAACAAAAAAATTTAAGTAAATTATAAGAATCAAAACAACCATCACATGCATGTTGAATACATATACTTTTACCCGTGTGCTCATTGATTGAAAATATGAGATAAATTTTTGGTTGTTGATATAGTGATCTATTATTTAATGTTTTTTAATACAAACAAGAGATAAGTTTATTTCTTCCAATAGAAAATTCTACTCTTGGTACTTCCCCATGAAAATCCATCAATTACATCATATGTTCCCAATACATAAACCTCTAATTCTAACTGGATATGTATTTTTTTAAAATTCTTTGGCACATAGAAACACTGATAAAAAAAATGTTGTCAAGTTTCAAGATGAAACTAGGGATCTATGCCTATGCTACTTCATGGCTTAAAATTGGCATCCCATACATTTTAGGTGTGTTTAATAACATTTATGACCATGCTATTAGCCTTGGAGTATTCACGGTTAGGGGCAAAAGTATTGATTTTGGCATGAAGAACAACTTTCATTTATACAAAAAAAATAGTATGGATCTACAACTTGACCTACTTGGTGAATCCAAAGCTCAAAGAAGGTAATCTTACCAACAACTCATTACACATCTATTTATATTAGGACATAAATAATAGGGACTATTTTAGATAATTTATACTTATCTATAGTCTGATTAAAAAAATATATCAATAAGACACAAAATTTTATAATTTTAAATTCTCTCTAATAGAATAAATGAGGAATAGATCTAAATTATTACCATACTTTCTATATGCAACTTGTGTAAAACCCAAAAACTATTCATTTTTAAAGATTATCTCGCATCCAATTTAGGTACATAAGTCTAGATTATCTGAAATAGTCCTTTAATTTGGATCCTTTAAACCTACCTAAGGGATCACTTATCACACAACACACTAGAGAGGGTTATAAATCCTATAGTAAAGTAGCACTAAATATAACCCTAAATAGTCCTACAATACATCAGGTAAAAGAAACTAATCTAGTGTTCACTAAATCTTGTGGTAGAAATGGGGGATAATTAAACAAAGAAAACATAACAAGCAAAGGAAAAATCTACCCAAGTCAATGTAAAGGTAATTATAAGAAAGGAGTAAAACATTTAACCTATTAATTTATGAAATATATATCTACATAATGAAATAATAAGAGTTATAAATAATTACCTTGAATGAACTTATCGTACCTTGTTCTCTCCCTTGGCCAATAGTGATTTGTAATAGGTTGTTGTCACTTTGTAAGGATCACACTATAGAAATAAGTTTATAGCTAAAAATATGCCTACTTTTCATTTAATAGTTTCCCACAATACAAGCTTATTTCCCTCCAAGGAAAATTCCTAATAATGACTTCTCAAGTGTAAAATTTGTAGAACTGTGAGTTGTAAAAATGTAAAAATGATTGTTCCTCTCTATTAGATCGAAGTGAAAGTGGTATTTATAGCTAAGGATTGACCATAAACCCTTCCAAAATTTTATCTAACAATATTGACCCATTCAATTTTATGAGGTGGGAAAAGTATTTATTAGGTCTCAAATTAGGTTGGTCAGGACCACTTAGTTCTATGACGTGCATTGAATCCTTTCTTAAAAGATCAACCTAACAAACATAGAAATAAAATGAAGAAAAGGGGTGTATACTTGGTAAGGAGCTATTTTGAAAAGGGAATAGCTTTGGGAAGTGGATACATGGGATTTAATTCATTAGAGATACTGATGAAAGTGACTTCTAGTGGTTTTATGTAATGGTAGGGGAACAAAAATATTGTGAAGCACCATAGTTCAGTGCACCCCTTCCCTAGTGTATCCTTTAAGGTGTGCACTCAAAGAGATTGAAACTTGATAGTTTCATGCAAGAGATAAATTATCAAAAAATAATAAATTTAATAAATATTGTGTCTACACACATGCCCCACTTGAAATTCGTTACATGTCACAAATATGTCACAGGGAATGGTTCTTCAAGAGAGAACATAAAATTGTACAAGAAATATGGTAATAAATTACATTATAAATCATAAAATAAATGAAATTAAATAATTCATAAATACATAATTTATTGATATTGAATAGTATTTGCATGTGAAGTAGATGAAAAATGCATCTGATGTAAGGAGCAAGAAATGGACCTAAAAAATACGATAAAATTTAATTTTTTTGTAAAAATTAGCGATAAATATGGAAATATTCTCTACATTATCATGATTTTAAAAAATATTTAGGTTTGTGAAAATACCTTTTAGAGTCAAAGTTATAATTAAACGATGAGTTTTTGGTAAATAACTATGAGGTTAATAATTTCTAATTTTTTACTATATAATGGAAATTGACTATTAATTTGAATATTTTCTATTTTGAAAAACCAAAGCTCTATGTGACCTATAGGAGTGATGAGAAAGATGATGGAATGGATGTAAGGAACATGAGGAGGAGGACATATTGTAGTTGATTCTAATGTAGTCTAGGTATGGGGTGTATTGAGGATGATTTATTCTATAATTTTTGGTGTTAAATGAATGAGATTTGTAAAATAAGATGTTAGGGAAAATCCAAGTAGATCAATTTAAAACTAAAATTTTTGGGATAGAGAAGAAATTATCATGAGAAATGGTTAGGGGACAAAAATGAAAAAACTATGATTAGGGTATTAATGACAAGTTATAAAAATTACCACAAAACAGAAATGGGATTGGTTATGTAGACATAATTATAAATTGGCAGGTTATTTTTAGTGGCTAACTGCATATTATTGGGTTGATATAGTTAGTAAGTGGTTGAATTCATATTGACATGTCAATATAGTGTAAAGGTAGATAATTGTGTATAACTTGGATGATCTAGTAAGTCTTTTAGGTGGTTGAGCTAGTATGAGAGATGGCCAAATGTGTAGACTTAGTGGTTAACATTGTAGAAATTAGTTGACTATGTTAGAAAAAATGGATGACTATGTGGTGCAAGGATGACATAGTTATAAGTAAATATTAGCCAACATACTTAGGTATGTGGTCAAAATAGTATAAAATATATCCTTGGCTAACATAGTTGGGTATGTGATGGACATAGTAGAAGATGATGAAATTGAGATAAAATAGATTGATGTAGTAGTTAAATTGGATTTAAATTCCTATGTAGTTGATTTTAGTAATGTAATTCGTAATTATTTGATATATATAGCTGATATGTACTTTTTTATGTAATAATTTATAGAGGCAATGAAGGCTATAGAAATTAGTGGATATAGTTTAGCTACGTTATTTATTAGATATATTAACAACAGGTATTCAAGCATAGCCAGTGGAACTAGTCATTGGGGTATCATTCATATTCAATGTATTCTAGTGAGTGTTGAATCAGTCATCTAATTCATAGGGACATGGGAGTAGCAAATCAAAAAATTTAGGTGGGTGGTGGATGGGGATACCATTAGGGTGGGTATCATCTTAGTGTATGTCCCTGATTTATTAAGATTGATAATTGTAGAGTAACATGTGATTTGTGATATTCCTAAGGTAGACGTATAAATACTATCCATAGCCTTATGTGTGAGTATATCTAGGAGAGATTTTTTTTTGGTTTATGAATTTGATTGTTTGTTGTTTATCATTGGCCATTCAATATATCTAGAAGGCCATTATTGGTGTTGTGATAGTTCATGTGATTTGTCAAAAATCATATGGGAAGGTCCCATAATATGTGGTTACCTTATGTTGATCTATGTTGGAGTACGAAATAAATTATAATCTATAATTAGTGATCTAAGTATAGTTAGTACATGATTTATATAGTATCCTATCATGATTGAATATTACTATGGGCCCTATAATTCTGTTGAGAAGTTAGATATATGAGACGTTTATGACATATAATCCTATGGAATTTCCACATGTGATATAAATTAATATACCTTGTCTGTTGATATGGAAGCATGACTGTGTATTATGGGATGCATTGCATGCTTAGGCACTGTATACGATCACTTAATGAAAGATTGTTTGGAAGCCATTTCTAGGTATTATAAATACCTTTCCTTCATATTCAATTAATTTTTAGGAATATGTCCATGCATGGATTAAATGGCATTATATTTTACTATTGGATCCAAATCTTATGGCTCATGTACTAGGATAGTTATGGTTACTACATCTGGTAGTGCCTATAGTAATTCTCAAGTTTCATGGGTCGCATGTGAGGTAACACTGAGTTAATAGAGGTTCAAGATTACTAGTAGATTTACATGTGATATGGCCATGTTAGTTGAGACTTTAGGGATGATAATGCTAGAGGTAGTATGGAGAGGCTAAAACAATAGAAGGAGATGTAGAGGTATCTATTTTTGCATTGTATTAGGGTTTGCATCTACCACCACCATGACATAGATGGAGATAGGTGAATGTAAATCCACAACTATAAGTACAAACACTAGTTTATGGATATCCCTTAGTGTATCTTATAATGGGTTGATATATAGTGTGATGGATTTGTAGCAGGACACATCATGCTCATGTTCTCCAACCTAGTTTTTCCACATCATATATTCATGATTCATAGGAGGTATTTGGTGGGTGGGTATATGGAGATACTGTTGGTCAATAAATTATATTTTTTATTAATTGATGTTTACTATATTATGAATAAATAGATATATGTTGGGTAGATATTTTTAGAGTTATATGTGTGAAATTTGAGGTACATTTGGTTTTTATTTTTTAGATGCTACAATAAAGGAGGCTATATGGTTAGTTATAGTATAACTTACAAATCTTGATATATTAGATGATGTATTACCACATAATGAGACAACACATATGATTGATCCTTTTTCCCCTGTACACTTGATCATGTGAGTTGGTTTAGATTGATCTATGAGGTAGTAGGAGAATTGAGGAGATGAAACAAAGTGGGCACTACCATTAGGTTTGGGTGATGGGGAGTTGTGGGCATGGAAAAAATTAGCTAATGAATGGGTTGTTCATTTACCTACATCTACAGAGATATCATGTGTATAGTGATAAGTGGCCCATTTATAGGGACATATTGATGGCCTACATAACAAACAAAGTCTCTATAGATATTTATTTAGAGAGGGTAATCATAGGCTCCTATGGGTAGCATATCTTGTTCACTAGTATATGGACAAGGTGGAACATAACCATAGATAAAAAATTATATTATACTTGTAACATTTTGTATCTTATCAAACATTTGAGCCAATTACATATAGACCTATATTTTTTGTTATGAATCATGGATGTTATGGATGTATGTATTTTATTTCTATCACATGTGTTAATGTTTGATATATGTTATGATAAAATTTGTGATGTAATTTTATTATTTTCTATAAAATGTGAATAAATCCATGGTTAAAAAGAATGACAAAAATTTAAAAAAATGTAAAACTAAATGTGCATAGATGACACATTTGAAAAAGAATTAAATAAATAAAACATAAAAAGGGATTGAAATAATAAATGTAAAATGATAAAAATGTAAAAGCAGGGATAAATAAATAGATGTAAAGTATTAGTGTGAATTAATAATATACACGAATGCATGTAAATAAATTGAAATATCAATGTGACTTACAAACAATGTTATATAAAATGAAATATCAAACTTAATGACTAACAAAAATGTAGGGTTTGTGTTAGTCACTAGTTTGAAAGAGTATAGTTATTTTGTGGTGAAACATGGTATATAATTTTCTTGGTAAGAGAGAAAGGATACTTTATGAGGAAAGCCTGGTCTTGCTAAAAATTTTACTCTAAAACTGGCGAAGGCTAAATAATGAATCCTAATACTATCAAGGCAAATAATCTATAGGAACAATACACAAAACATTTGAAATAATAACTGTATTGATTCATATATTGAATGAATAAAATAATTACATACAAGAACATAAATAAACCTCAACTTGGAATGGAGTTGGTATGTAAAATTTTAAAATATAAAAAAAGAAACTTGACATATTATTTTTAGTAGATGCTACTTTTAGTAATTTTTGCATGCAAGAGTGAGTAGCTCTAAAGATATCAACATATCTCCTAAACACTAAAACTAACCTAATGGATGAATTTGAAATGAATTCATGTCTGGTTACAAAGATACACTAATTCTAAAAATAGGACAACTCTTAAAAATATTAAAATTCATTTTTAGATCCTCAGATGGTCACATATGGCCTCTAAAAATTTTATAAAACATCTCTAATTAGATAGAGTGGCTTATGGATGAATTTATCTCTTAAAGATGGTTATTTTTTCATAATTGAGAGATCAAATGGAGTTATGGATCAAAATTTGTGGCCTTTAGAAATTTAGACTTTGAATTAGTAAGCTAATAAGATGAATGACATTCATGGTACATGGTTATGGAGGACAAGGAATTTTTTTACGGAAGGCTTGGTCTTATCTAAGGTATTACATTTCAACTCACAAAACAAGAATCAAAGAGGTATGATTAGATTAAAATTGATATTCATCAAGGAGGAATATTAGAAATATTATGATGGAAAATGAGGTAAAAAATCATGACATAAGCATTATAACAATCCTTAGTAGGCATGGGACATACTAAGCAAATAGTTAACTGCTAAGAATTTTTTGGATGACAAAGTCATAAGATATTTATTCATAGTAGAAACAAATATTTTTTTGAATAAGTGAAGTACTCAGATCATTTCATGAAGGTGATATGTGCAAGAAAAGTAAAATGGGCCTACCTTCTAATAAAGTGTTCCTCATTCCTCAGGACCCCTTATAGATTCGTTAATTTAATTTAAAGATTGGTTATTTGTGTGATATATTAATTAACACTATATATAGGTTTGAGACCTCATATCCAAATTTACTAGCCTATCATAACCCAACGGACCTTTGTTCTATCATGAGGCCAACATTGAAATTTGATCTTTGAATAAAAATGGGAGATGTTTTAAAATAATAATCATGTATTTTGGTGTGTTTTTATTGACTTTTGATTTTATGCTTTCCTTTTATCATTGAATCTTATTTAATGGTATGGATTTTCACCTTTTTATGGATTTTTTTATTCCTCCTCCATATGGATTCAAAATAACCAAACATGAGTGATAGAAATAACAAACACAAATAATGTTTATACTCTGGTTTATAGGATACAAGGTGCCTATAGATATTTATAGCCTCTAGATAATTGAACTTTCCCATAATTAAGCGTGTAATCTCAAGACTATCCATATGTGTACTTAGTATGAAGGGAGAAACATGGGTAAGTGGAGATCATAGAGATCCATGTATGAAATGATATAATGGTAAATATGATTAGTAGCTGATCATAAAGTATAAATTCAATTTTGTATGGTGTAATTTATGAACCATGTCACAAAAATACCTATCTAATTCAAACAACTGATCTAAAAAAGGCATACATATAAAGAGAAATCATACTATGATAGTGGAAAATAAGTGAAAATTTAAACATAAAATTAATCCATTGAATAATTTTAAGCGATGAATATGACATGTAAATCAAATTATAATCATATAAAAATGGAATAAATAATGTGATAAAACACCATGATGTGTTCACAATTACTAATAAATTTCATGGCAAACATCATACATAACATATATTACATCATGGTTTAATTGTAACCTAACTTCAATCAAAGTCTCATCAAACTTCAGAAAGAGTCATGAAAAGACATCCTGATGCACTGTCTCTATGGATAAAGTAGGTATGGTATAAAATGAATGATGTTCATGGTGAAACTCATGTAGGGGTAATTGATGTGAGGAACTGATCTCAAACTATGACTATTATATTTAGATATGTGAGATAATTTAGGTTGTAGATAAGGTTGAGCCTTTATCAGTAAATGATCTAGAGTATGCAGCTGAGTTGGTGATGGTCTAGGCCATGGAAAATCATGATACTTTTTTTATAAATTGACATATGTTTGTATGATGTGTGGTACATTGATTCCAAAGATAACAAACTTCCCATATTTATGGATGCATTTTTGAAGTATCATAGGAAGTGTTAGGATTTGATCTATAGATCATGCCTTCTCTAGACAAAGCATAATAATGTACTAATAAAGATATTGGAAATAAGTATAGGAATGTGTATTTGTGATATGAAAACTAAAATTACATCTAGGATTAGATTAATGTGATGCTTAATGATCTATAATAGGAGTAGAGCCTTAAACTTACTATTGTGTTATGAATTGTAATGTTCATGAAATTCCTTGGCCTAATGACCGATAACCTTCTATAACTCACAATATTTATCATATTCACATCATTTCGATAGAGGATCAAGCTTAGGCAATGGTAGAATGAAATAACCAATGAGAGGAGAACTCATAGTAGGACAAAAACTAGGCTCATTCATGATAATAGATGATCTTAAAGTAGGTTAGTGTAATGTGTTTGACATCTCTAGTGAACCATTATGATCCCATCATGTCATGGTCAAGAATCATACTCTAAAGAGGCTATACAAAGACTAGATGAGAAGTAGTGTGTGTGCTCCATCTCAAACTTGTGAATGTCAAGTGAAGAAGAACTAATGTCAGGTAAATTAGGAGGAGAAGGAACTACATAAATAAAACTAAAATTATGTTATAAATAATAATGATATATAAATATCTCTACATTTTTATCTTAATCAAATCTAACTAAAAATGGAGCATCTAGAGAATAAACATTATCATAATTAGTAGTGTGAAGATCAATAATACATGCATCAATGATTATATCAGAAGAAGAAGCATTATAGATGGAGTGCATAGTCTTTATGAGAGTGACATGAGTTTCATATAACCTTTTTGATGAGACTGAGGTCTTGAAGAAGGAGATAATCTTGAAATTATGTGAGGAGAAAGATTAAAATATTGATTTTTATATTGTCCTCATCAGGTTCATAATCATTAGAATATAAGATATTGGATAGTATATTTCCTATTAGTTTAGGGTCACAATTATAACCTCTAGTAGAGTTTAAAGGATAATTAAAGCATTAAGACTCACAAAAAGGAATGCTAGGTAAAGGTTCAAGGGTAGGTATTTTAAAATCACTCCATTTTTGAAACTGTTTAAAATTCTAAGGATTGGTGTGTCCTTGAATCTTGTAGATAACACCATTATAAGTAAAGTTAACACATTAACATGATGACAAGGCTATGACTCTCATGCAGTGTGTCAAAGGTTGACTGATTAAGATGTTATATGATAAAAAGAAATTAAATAGCATGAGTTTGATGAAAATGATGACGGGGGAATCACGATATGAAGCTAAATATAACCTAAAGGAAGCATTAGTCGTATATCATATCATTGACATGTAGTTTTTGTATATTTAATATTACATTCAGAATAACCAATTGTTTTAATAAAGTTGAGGAAAGCAATGCAAGTATTTAAACCTTCATTATTGAAAGAATATATGACTTGGATATATCCTATTTGGACAATAGTGAAAAATGGAGGATCATCTACATGAAGTAATATTTTTTCAAGAATCATTGAATTTATAGGAAATTTAAGTTAAAGATAAGTGTCTACCATTACATCATTGTGGATAGGACATCTATTCACATTGCTAAAGAATCATATTTTCAAACCTATATAAATTAGTTTCTTAACCCATATGTGAAGGTGGGGGATGTTCATTTTGAATAACAATTCCATTAGATGATTAAAATGACAAGGATAATTTATAATAAGTTATATAATTATAATTTGAGATAGGAGATGTGAAATTTCAGTTATAAGATGCCATTCATCATATCTAGTTAGAATTTTATTAGATAAGGATTCATAATGTTGAAGTAAATACTTTGAAGGTGTTGTGTAAGTGCATGAAAATTAATGTTGGTAAGGTGTATTTTATTTGGACTTAGCCAATTTTTTTGGAGGTTTGTCAATGATGTCTCCAAGGTGACCAAGTATGTTGATGAGGTGTCATGTGTGCTAGGATGACAATGACAAAGTTTGCTTCAATGAGATTCAGTGTTCTTAAATGGTTATTCAATTTTTGACTTAGTGAGGAAATTTATGGATGATATTTATGATATGTACATATTTTAAAGACTTTATGGGGTGTTATTAATGCTTAGGTTGCTTATGGAAGTGAATGGATTTCATAAGAGTAGTCATATGAACATCTAGGTTCAAGTAGTCATCTTTATAAATAAAGCTAAGTGAGTAAATTTATGACATCATATTTTAAATGTGTGAAGATTTAATGATAAAATTGATATATGGATGGATCCTCCTATGTGAAGATATCATATGGTTCAAATTTTAGGTCATGAGGTTTAGCGCATAAAATTTTATTAAGGTGCAAAGTTGGATTCTCAAACAGATTTAAATAGTATTTAATAAGTTCCCATACATAGCCAATTATTTGATATCAAAGATACAATGATAAGTGTTAATGGGATCAATATCTAAAAGTGAGTGTTTAATCTGATCAGATAAGGATCCAATGGTGCATGTGATGTTGTCAGATAGAGATCAATGGCATGAATGATGTACAATTTTCAAAGGTAAATATGCTTGTGACAAGTGTCTTTATCTCATTAATCTGATAGAAGATCAATGATTTATGAGAATTCATTTAATCAAAATATTGATGGTACACGTCAAGTCAAAGATTCAAATATGCAAAAGGCATGTAGAGTTTCCAAGTAACACAATCATTAGAGCTCAGATCTTAGATCAATGGTGAGCATTGAAAGATAAATACCATGTTGATCCAAGGAGATAAATGATGCGTATTTGGTCAAAGTTTTTAGGTATCAAGAGATGAGGTCAAATTTTCTAAAGTTTAACATTCACTAAGTGACCGTTGGAATTTAAATATTCGAATTTGTGAAGGAAAACCAATGCTTAGTATTTGAGATATATCTTTTGATCCAAGATGAATTTGATCATGGTGTGAAAGGAAAAGTTATAGAAGAATTAAAGGTGTATTTATAGAACCTATTTATAAGGTTTTAATGTTTGTAGAGTCAAATTTATAGATATTAAAAGTTGACTATTTGTTCATTCATGGTGTTTTTGCATACAAAATATTGTTTGAGCCTTTTATGTTTTAGAATAAGAGTTTTCAAGAGGGATTAATCATTTAAAAGATGTATTAGACCTCATATGGAGTGGACTCAAGTATTTGAAGGTGATCCTATGTTCTTAATTTGCTTGATGAAGTGATAAATGGGTAATTGGTCTCCATGAGACCTATATGGGATATTAAGGACTAATTGAAAGGCATAGGTGCTTAAGTGTGACCCATAGATGCTATGGCAAATCTGTGATGATGGCATTGATATTTTCTATATTTATTAAGGATTAAAGTATTATGGCCAACTGAGATGTTGATATACATGAAGACTATAAATAGTGGAGACCAATGTAATAGTTTATATGTTAGTATGTGCATGTGTTGAGAGAGTAGAAGATAGAGATGAAGGAAATAGATCAGAGAGAGAATGTTTAGTGGATGGAATAAAGTACAAAGTAGAATGAGGATGAGAAAATAATCTTAGAGTGATTTGAAAGGGTGTTTGGATGCATTTCTTGTTTGAGCAAGTTTGTATGTGTGTGAAGAGTTAAAATAGATGTGTTATACATTATTTACTCAATCAGATTGATCTATAATTAAACTTCTAGAGTTATTGATTTCATAAGGTGTTGAGTGGGTGATTAACATCTGTAACAAGTGGGTGTTTATTCATACTTAGGGGTGAGTGATCCTTGTGAAGTGGGTGTTTTACTAAAAGGTCTCATGTTTGTGATCGTCTTATAGGACAAGTAGTCCATGTGTTTGTAGGCTTGAGATTGGGTTTTATTCTACATGAGGGTTTACCAAACAATGTATGTGTTGTGTGTATGATCTTGCATTATCTCTCTTATTCAATATTATGAATTACTTTTATGATTTGTGAATACTTGTAGTCTTTGATTAATATTTTGAAATAATTATAATTAAAATTTGAAATATAATGTAGCACTGATTCACCTCAGTGATTGTACCTATAATACTTAGTATCAGAGTAAGGACCTTAATTTCAAGTTGAACCACTTTAAGGTGATCTTAGGTACAATATGACAAGTCAACAGAAGTAGGGTTTCTCTAAAAATAAAACACCATTATTCAATGGGTCAAATTATACTTATAGAGTGTAAATATGAGGACATACATCATGTCTATATGGCTTGATACTTGGAAAGCTATCATAGATGGTTATACTACGCCGACTATTTCTCCAACTAGTGCTATTGACAAGAATTTGAGTGAGAATAATTATAAATCTATGAATGCTATCATTTGTGGTCTATATAAGGTTAAATTCACCAAACTAATCCATTGCAAGTCCACCAAGGAAATTTGGGACAAATTACATACTATCTATGAAGGAGACTCAAGTAAAATTGGTTAAATTATAGACCTACCAAAAGAAATTTGAAGGTCTCAAAATGAAGGAAGAAGATATTCTGGCATCCTATCCTCTAAGGTTTGATGAGTTAGTAAATAGGATGAAAGGTATTAGAGAGGTGATTGATGAAGCTACTATAGTATAAAAGGTATTGAGGAATCTTACACTCATGTTTGATTCAAAAGCTTTTGACATAGAAGAACGTCATGATCTCACTTAGTTGAAGATGGATGAATTGCATGGCATCTATACTGCCTATGAGATGTGTGTTGATGAAGAAAAACCTCCAAAGAAGAAGAGAACTCTAGGTAAGGAAGTCAAGTTTGATTATATTGATAAAGATGAACAAATTACTTTGTTTACAAAGAAATTGAAAATAGGTTCAAGCAAGTGTAAGGGTAAACTTACCCTCAAATGCTTCAATTGTGGAGAGGTAGGACACTTTGCCAATAATTTCCCTCATAAGCGTAATAAGTATGATGATGAAGACCAAGATGAAGGAAAGAAGATATTTAAGTTTGATAAGAGGAAGAAAGAATTCAAGAGGTATAATTACAAGAAGATTCTCTACACCAATAAATATTGCAGCTCATCAGATGAGAGTGAAGACATTGATTTTGAATTTGATAATGAAGATGATGGTCCTATTGAATATGGATTTGGCATAGAAGACTTGGACATATACCTTTATGATTCTATATCTTCCATTCATGAAATAACCTATATATCTGCCATGAACCCAAGGAGGAATGTTTCATAAGTTAATTGGATGAAATATTACTTTAGCATAGAATACTTGGACATATAAATTTTGACAATATGGTAAGGACCGGTTCAAAGGGTTAGTAAAACATATGCCAAAAATAACCAAAATTCCTCATTTTCTTTGTAAAGCATGTCTTCATGGGAAACAAATGAAGAAGAGATACAAATCCAAGGAACATTCCACTATAGAGCCATTAGAATTGACCATACTGATCTATGTGGACTTATGAAAAATCAAATTATTAAAGGTAAAAACTATTTCATGCTTCTCATTTGATGATTTCACTAGGATGACTTGGATATTCTTTCTTAAAGAGAAATCTAAAGCTTTAGTAAGATTTAAAACATTCAAAGCACTTGTGGAAAATGAAAAGGAATCTAAAATTAAGTGTGTAAGATCAGATAGAGGAGGTTATTTTTTATCTCATCAATTGATGACTTCTATGAAGAACATGGGATAAGAACACAATATTCTACTGCTAGAACACCACAACAGAATGGTCTTGTTGAAAGAAAAAATAGAACTATTCAAGAAATGAGTAGTTTTATGATTCAAAATCCCAAACAATCAAATCATTTTTGGGAAGAAGTAGTAAAAAACTTAGTTTACATTCTTAATAGGTGCTAAATTAGAGTAAATGGTGATAAGGCTCCATATTAACTATGGAAGAATAGAGCTACTAATGTCAAACATTTTAGAATATTTGGGAGTAAGTATTATATCAAAAGTGATAAAGAAAATCTCATCAAATTTGATTCAAGATTTGATGAGGCCATCTTCTTAGGGTATTATTCTATCATCTCTACTTATAGATGCTTCAACAAGATACTTCACAAGATTGTTTATAGTTTAAATATGAGTGTAGATGAGACAAATAGAATCAAAAAGTCAAACTTGCAAAGAGGTGATACTATTTAGAATTATATTTCAAATAAAGATAGGTTATATATTCAAATAGATGATGAATATGAAGAGGAAGAATAAAAAATTGAAACTCAAGATCCATATAAGATAATACAAAAGGATCATCCTACCTCCTAGGTAATTGGTAATGTGAATGCAAGGTTGTAAACTAGAATAAGAATGTTGGTCAATCATAATCAACAAAACATTATCTTGTTGTCATCAGTTGAACACAAAAATTTCTTGGCAGCTATAAATGATGAAATTTGGACATGTGCTATGGATGAATAACTTGATCAAATAATAAAGAATGAAACATGGGATCTAGTTCTTAGACCAAAAGCCAAGAATGTGATAGGCACTAAGTGGGTCTTCAAAAATAAGATGAATGGGAAAGGAGAGGTCCCAAGAAATAAAGCTAGATTGGTGTGTAAAGGATATTCTCAAGCTAAAGGAATAAAATTTTATGAGACTTTTACTCCAGTGGAAAGGATGGAAGCATGTAAACTCTTCATGGAATATACTAGTTTGAAATATTTTTAGGTATATCAAATAGATGTGAAATTTGCCTTTTTTAAATGGAAACTTAAAATCAGATGTGTACATTGAGTTACAAAGAGGATTCTTATTTTCAAGTGATTAATATTATGTATACAAATTGAAGAAGGATTTAGATGGTCTTAAACAAGCTCCTAGATCTTGGTATGAGTCAAGGTTTCAAAAAATGGGTATCTAATAGCAATTTGTACATTAAGGCTGAAGGTAGTCATCAAATAATTGTAGTTGTCTATGTTAATGACATAATATTTGGTTCTAATAATGACAAAATGAGTAAATAATTTGTAGATGTCATGAAGACTAAATTTGAGATGTCTATCTTGGGGGAGCTTTCATTCTGACATTTTAACCTCATATCAAAATGAGATGAAGTCAAAATGTCTAAATTTTAACATTAGCTTAATGATCATTGGAATTTAAATATAAAATTTTGTCAGGGAGAACGAGTGCTTAGTATTTGAGATAAATCTTTTGACACAGGATGAAATTGATTATGGTGTGAAAGGCATAGTTGTAGAGGACTTCAAGGTGCATCTGGAGAACCTATTTATAAGGTAAAAATATTTTTACAGTCAAAGTTATGGATCTTAAAAGCTAAATATTTGTTCATTCATGGTGTTTTTGCATACAAAATATTTTTTTGAGCCTTTTGTGTTTTAGCAAAAGAGTGTTTTGGTAGGAGTAATCATTTGAAGATGTCTTAGAGGTCATATGGAGTGGAAACATGTATTTGAAGGTGTTCCTATGTTCTAAACTTGCTTGATAAAGTGATAAATGGGTAATAGGTCTCCATGAGACTTATAAGGGCTATTAAGGCCTAATTGAAAGGCATAGGTGCTTAACTATGACCCATAGATGCTATGGATGACCTATGAGTATGGTATTGAGATTTGTTAGATGTCTTAATGGTTAATAAAAAGTATTATGTTTGACCTATATGTTGATATGCATGAATATTTTATAAATAGTGGAGATGAATTCAATGGTTTCTAGGTTAGTATGTGCATGAGTTGAGAGAGCATAATATAGAGACAAAGGAAAGATATCAAAGAGAGTGTGCTCAGTGGATGGACTAAAGTACATAGCACAATGAGGATGAGTGAAGAAGCCTAAAGTGATCCAAAATGTTTTTTGGATGCATTGATTATTTGATCAAGTTTGTATGTGTGTGAATAGTTGAAATAGAGGTGTTATACATTGTTTATTAAACCATATTGATCTAGAATCAGAGTTTTGGAGTTGTTGATTTCATAAGGTTTTGTGTGGTTGCTCAACATCTAGAACAAGTGGGTACTTATTCATACTTAGGGGTGGGTTCTCCTTGTGAAGTGGATGCTTCACTAAAAGGTCTCATGTTTTTGATCATCTTATAGGACAAGTATTCCATGTGTTTTTAGGCTTGATAGTGGGTTTTATTCCCCATAAGGGTTTACCAAAAAATTCATGTGTTTTATGTATGATGTTGTATTCTCTCTCTTATTCATTTTTATGAATGACTTGTATGCTTTGTGAATAGTTGTAATCTTTGATTAAGATTTTGAAAGAATTAAAATTGAAGTTTGAAATATCTTGCATTAGTGATTCACCCCCCCCTCTCAGTGATTGTATCTATAAAAAATTTAGGCTGACCAAGTGTGTATAATTGTGTTAATTTAGATAACATAGTTGAATTATTAGTTATTTATTTTGAGGGAGATGTATAAATCCTAGAAGTAGATGAATTTGGAATTTTTGAGTGACATAATTTGGTTAGAGGAGGGAAGGTTGATTACTGAGGGATAAAATTTATATTGGTAAAAAGGGAATAGTGTCTAACTATGTCATTTGATTAGACACAGTTGGGTTAGTAGGTTGTATTATTAGATTGGTTAAAATTATTTCCATGTACCCTAATTTTATAAGATGAGATGGGTAAGAATATTGAACAATACAAAAATTGGGAAATTATTATAGTTTTAATTTGGATAAGGATAGATATAAGACACTACTCTCCTCAAATTATTCATATTGACAACATTCTCATCATTAAAGTTAGCATTGGGATCCACATAAATTTTGACATTATTAGTTATGGGAGGTTTGGTAGTACTATCTTGATGATTATTAATGGGGTACTTATATATAGCTAGGTGACTATTAGCATGATTAAGGGCTTCATGTTTATTTTTGTCTTCATGATCCTTAGTTTCCACCTCATAAGCTTGTTGTTGTATGTTGAGTGGTTCATGATCAAAATTAGATCTAATACAATATTCCATAACAAAGGTTCTAATTTTATAACAAGTTTCATGAGAATGGCCCTATCTCATGAATTGGTTCAATAATTTCAAAATAATTATATTCATAATGATTTTATAGATTACTATGGGATCCTTACCCTGATATTAAGGGTTTTCATTGATGGAAAAGATCATTTCTGTAATTTATTCAAGACCACTATCATCAAAAGTATATTAAAGATCACTTTTGTCCTCTACCAAAGGTATGAATAAAGGATTAAAGGAATAAGGAGTAGGTGTCCCATAGTTGGTGGTTCTATTAATAACATGGATGTTGATAAGATTAGGATTATCTACCATATTAATAGGTAGGTGTGTCTTAGAGGATTTGTGAGGATTAGTAAGACTCCTCATATTAGTCTAGTTTATCTACATAGCTTCATCAAATAGATGTTATATGATGAATAGATCGAGAAAATAAAACTATTCAGACACCTAATAAAAAGGTAAAGGTTAACGGGCTAAAAATCAACTAGATCCAGCTAGTCGATCTAGTTGGGTAGATAGGATAAAAGATAAATATAAAAATAGCATGATCAAATTGGTCGACGTAGTTATGTAGATAGGATAAAATAATAGTGTGAAAACCTATTGGAGTGATTTAGTTAATCTAGTTAGGCAAGTAGGATAAATAAATAGTTTAGAAAATTATTAGATCAATTTGGTCAATCTAGTTGGGCAGATAGGATAAAAGAATAGTCTAGAAACCTAATAGATCAAGTTGGCTAATCTAGTTGGGTAGACATGATGAAAGAATAATCTAATAAATCAAGCTGGAAAATTTAGTTCAATTGGTACAAAAAAAATTAAACTTATTTAAAAATGGATGGTTTAGTTTAAAACCAAAAGTAAAGCAAGCACATAATATAAGATTGAGTCATGATAGCTGATGTAATCTATTCATACATAGTAAACTATATCAAATTGGTTGATTTAATTGAAATATACAACATAAAAATTATATCAACATTGGCCGATACAATATACAATACATAAAATAATAGAAAGCAATAAGAAAAAAATGTAATTTTGATGGACTAATGTTTTAGAATGCTAACTATGAAGAAAGTGTCAGTCCTATAATACACTAAATTTGATTTCAATGTTAAGTTGGAAGTAACTTCTCAATGCGAACTGCTAAGCAATGCACCACACAATGAAATGGATGGTTTAATTCCTAAGGTTCAATAGAAATGGAAATCCTAGGTATTTTTGAGATACATTGAGGTATGTGGAAGCTAAAAATCATGTTTATCTCTAAACTATGAATATTAGGATAGAGGCAATCCCCTCACACCATGATATTTTTAAATGATAGACAAAGACCGTAAACATAATATTTTGTATCTCTTTATGATAGTAGATAAGTAGTTTTGAAACTATCATTACATAATTTCTAGGAAAAACCAGAATAGATGAGAATAAGGGCAAAAAATCAATTTATCAAAAATAAACATGCAATTTATAAATGAAAATAAACAAGCAACCAAATTTTTATTTCAAAAGTTAAATTTATCATAAATACTATGAAAATTAGATGTTAATTTCCGTTACTTATGTTTAAAAATGAAACATAGAAAACAAGATCGACCAGGTCAATCCAATTGAGCAAATAATACAAAACATAATCAAGTTGGTTGACACAGTCTATTAGAAAATTAAACTTAAACAAATTAAATCAATAAGATTAATTTAGATTTATTTTTAGAAACCAAATACATATAACTATATTGAGCTAGTTTATTTAGTTTACTATGTGTATAGTTTTATAAAACTAACAACTGAAGAAAATAGTAAGTATTTTTTAAATTTTAAACTAAAAAGTAAGAATTATAAATTAATTAAGATTGACAAGAGAGAAATGCTTATATGTTAATAATGAATATGGAGGATAGATCATAATCGACCAAGTCAATGTAGTTGTATTACTGAAAGCATTGAAATTATGTTGACTCAACCATCTAGGTGGGATTTTAGTCTTGTAAAGGTAAAAAACTAAAAACATAGTTAATAATTAGAAACGACTAGATTAATCTAGTCTAAAAAAATTGATATATTAAAGATAGAGAAATAAAATTAAATCAATCAGATCAATTTTGTTTGCTAAGATTAAAAATTCAAATATTACAAACTAAACAAAATTGAGCAAACCTGATTTAGTTGACTATAAGTAAAATGCTAAAAATAAGAAAAATGACTGGATTGACTAGTTTAATTTAGCTAGTTTAAATTAATAGTTATGAATATCAAATAAATGAACAAAATCAAGGAGATTAATTTATTTAGGTGTAAAATGCATAATAAAAGTTAAATTACTGTATCAACCAGTTTGATCTAGTTCACTAAATCTAAAATTTATAAATAGAAGCTAAAACTAGGTCGACCAGTGTGACCTAGTTGACTAAAAACCTTATACATGTAGATAAATAAAATGACTAAATCAACCAGATAGATCTAGTTATATGAAAATGATGTACTTATATATAGATAAAAATCCCAAATTAACCAACTTGATCTAGTTAGCTAAAAAATAAACCTATATTAAGAAAATAAAACATGATCGACCAACACGATTTAGTTGACTGTGGCTAAAAATTTAAGAATATAATGGTTAGATTCATGTCAAGTTTACCATAATAGATTAAATTAATTAAGATAGATATACAGCTTTTTCTACTTAGTGAATTCCAAGCTTGGAGAAGGTAATTTTACCAACAACTCATTATATATATATATATATATATATATATATATATATATATATATATATATATATATATATATATATATATATATATATATGTATATATATATATATATATATATTTATACCAAGACATGACCAATTTAGATCTAGTAAACCTACCTAAAGGATATCTTATCACACAACACCATTAGAGAGAGTTTTAAATATTTTATTCAAGTATAAATACACAATAACCCTAGATAGTCCTATAATACATGAACTAAAAGAAACTAATAGGTGTTAATTAGACCTTATGGCACAAAATGGGGATCATTAAAAAAATAAAAATTAACATGCAAAGTAAAAATCTACCTAATTAAATTTAGAGATAATTCTAAGCAAGAATTAAAACATTCAATCTATTACTCTATGCAATATTTATCTACCAAAATGAAATAATAAGAGTTAGGAATACTTACCTTGAATGAACCTGTTTTACCCTAATTTCTCCATTAGTTAATTGTGCTTTGCAAGGATCACACTATAAAAATAATTTCTAGGATAAAAAGAATCCTACTTTTCATCCAAGACTTTACAAAAAGATAATCTTATCTCCTTCCAAGTAAAAACCCTAAGCAATTACTCCTTAAGTGTAGAATTTTTATAATTGAGAGCTATAACAATACAAAAATGAAGGTTATTCGCTATCAGATTGAAGTGAAGGTGGTATTTATAGCCAAGGATTGATCATAAACCCTTTTAAAATTTTGGTTGACAAGATCGGCTAGCTCAATTTTTTTAGGCAAGAAAAGTAGTAATTAGGTCTCAAACTAAGTCAACCAGGCTAACGTAGCTCCGTAATGTGATTTTAATCCTTTATAAAAAAATTAACTTGGTTGACTTAATAATACAATAAAGAAAAAGGGCATTTTTTTGTCAAGGATATATTTTAAAAGGAATAATTGCTTAGGGAAGTGAATAAATGGGATTTAATTAAGGAATTGGATAAAAGTGAATTTTAGTGGTTATAGGTAAATGGTATAGGGATCAACAATATTTTGAAGCACTAAAGCTCTACCCACACCTTTCATAATGTAAATTTTAAGGCATATACTTAGATAAATTGAAAATTGATATGTTCTTGCAAGAGAGAAAGCATCAATAAATGACAAAGTTTAAAAATAATATGTATAAACTTCCTTGTACAAAAATATACCATTTTTTTAATAAAAAGTTTTACACATGTAAAATAATCATAATTCAATTACAAAAACTAAAAGAATAATCAAATGTGTGTCAAATACCTATACTTTCACCCTAGATAATGTCAATCAAATAGATGATACAAATCCAGGGCATATAATATAGTGATCAATCCTACAATGTTATTTTTACATAGTCAAAAGACAATTTTTTTTCCTACTATAGAAATATATGCTTGTGCAACCTTTTATTGTAAATCCATCACTTCCAACACACTAATATATAAGAATATCATCTTTATGCACAATCACAACCTTTGAATCTAGCTAGATAAGTATTGTTTTAACTACTCTATCATGTATAAACATTGATAACAAATATTTTCAACTATCATGATATAGTTGGATATCTGCCCCTCCGATGCTATGTGGCTAATAAGTATAATAAAAACATGTTATGAGTATAAAATAACAACTAGTACCATGTTATTAGCTTCATATTATGTTTAACTATGAGACATAGCACCCATTTCGACCTCAAGAATGTCCATCCCTATATGAAAAAAAAATTAGAAAATATTAAAAATGTGTAAGAAAAATAATCATAATTGGTTTACATAAAATAAAATAAATATCACATCTATGTTGATTCCATCTACTTTCATCACATATAAATGTGCATCAAAATAAGAGATGAATATATGGTATACATATATTAATCACCCTTGAAATATGTTTTTAATATGTCAAGAGACAATTCCATGTATGGGACCTTCCCTTGTAAATCCATTACTTCTAACATGTTAGAATAGAAAAATTACATATGTGACTACACCCACAACACTTGAATCCACCTGGATATGCATTGTCATGATTGTTCTGTCATGTATAAACATTGATAATAACTATTGTAAATATTCAATCCATAGCTTAAAATCTCCACCTCTAGTACTTCATTGTTGAAAACACATATTGTCACCATGATAAGGGTGGTAAATAATTCTCAGGAGCATGTTTATGGCCTTAGAGTATGTTCAGTTAGGAAATAGAGTACTTGTTTTAGGCTCAAGAGAATATATAATTGTCTACTAAGGATACCAAATTTATCTTATGCTTTTTTTAACATTATCTTAGCATCAATAATATGGAATTATCTACTAATGGTGAAAACCATGTGAAGTGGAAATTTATTTGGAACCACAAATTAACAAGAAATATGTTAGTAAGTAATTAAATTGAAATTTATATGTGTTATCTTAAAAATAAATAACATTTTCTCAAATTAATCATATGTACACTTGAGAACTTAACATACCTTCAAAATTTAATCCAAAAAATGATTAGGACTTCAATACTCTTTATAGTTGCAAGAGTTTCTTCATAGGAAGACTCATGAATCTTCAATAGATGATTGTTTGATGGCCTCCCTTTCTATTTCAAAAATTAAACATTTATTTCAGGAACCAAATATGAATATTATTGTATCTTCCTATGTATTTCATAATTTTCAAATAACCATACATCTGATTTTTTTATAGGATATCATTGAATCCAAGTTTTAGTAACTACCACATACCTAGTAGGATACTCAATGTTTTCCATAATTATGAAAATGGAATTTAATTTATTTCTTCTACTATGAACACTAACATAAGTACTAGTCTATTCCATATTCATTATTTTATCTAAATAATAACTATAAAAACATGCCCTACATCAAAAACTAAAACATTTTTTTATAATGATATCGATAGATAATGAGAATTTAGCACATAATGATTGATAAATTTATTATTCAAATATTAAAATTCATATTATACCTAGTTTCACTAGATCAAATGTATGGTCAAATGCTTATGATGATGTCATATATTTAAGTTGTAATGCTTATGGAACCTAAAATATGTTATATGACTTAGAGGTCTACATATCCATTCATCCACCCACTCTTATGACTCACACTCATTCCAAAAAATATAGTACTTATCTTGTAATTCATTATTTAATGGTTGAATATTTATAATGTGAATTTCATACATGTGCTTACAATTCGTAAGCTTGTGTTCCAATCTAAACTCTATAATTTCTTAGTGGTTATTTGATACTAAATCATTCTTTTTGTTCATTTTTTTAATATGTAATTTCCATGTATCATGTTAAGCCTTTGTTTCCTTATATTCATATCACATAAAAATTAGAACTGAACTAAAGTAAATAGCATACCTTTTCCTATTTATAACTAGAAGAAGGAAAAAGTAAATATTATGGAAATCATTGTCAATATGATTTGATAAATTATTATTTTATAATTGTTAATTATTTTTATTATGCGCATATCATTATGTGATAATTGTGACCATAGATAAATAACATTTATTATGCTTATAATCAAGATCTACCTATCAATCCATGTATTTACATTTTTATCACCGCAAGTTGACAGGAAATGTAGTTATTATGGCATATTAATCCCAAGGTTATAAAAAATCCTTATTTTTTTGAATACATAGTTGGTTTAAGAGTTTAATATATTAATATTCGTGATCCAATACATAATACCTGAATCATGTCTTGTTTGAGTTGATAATATAATGATTACATGTTACCTCAATTAAAGTGTATTCCAAGTTTGTAATTAATTTTTCATAACTTGACTTATTATCAATCATACAGGTTCGTTAATACATAATATGGTTTCTCAATTCTTATCCTTTTAATCTACATATAGTTTTACTTTTCGTTATTGATATCAAAATCTTGACGAATTTGATAATTATTTATTTATATAAAAATATATTTTTTTACTTGATTAATAACAAGTGCATGTGATCTAATCAACAAATCTTTTAATTAGTTAACTTAATTATCTGACGAGACAATAGTAAAATATTGTAATTCCTTATTGAAAACCTATAAGTGCATTCTTAAAATGAAGGCCATAGTTGTATGCTTGATAAAATTAGTCTATTGCATGATTAATTTGTTGAAACCTTATACATTAATCTTGTAACTCTATTTCAGTAGTTAAAAACTAAGCCTTGGTAGTTTCCAACTCTATATAAAGACGTGATACGAATATTTCCTATTTAAATAAATAAAACCATTAAGGGTATATGAATCGTATGAAGTTATGGATTTAAGCATAATGTAAGAGCTAATGCAACGTTGTCTAAATATTGGAGTACCATTAGGATAACGTGTGCAACTATTAACCAAACTATGTCTAATCATGATTGAAAATTGAAAAAAACATGCTTCTTTATGCATGTTTGATTTCTTGGAGGGTATTCATGGTGTTGGGAATGTTTAACTCTATGAACATTCCTTGATAACTTGAGTAGCATGTAATCTAAATATTATGTCTTGAAGTGATTTTCAATAGTAAATTCAACTGGTAAGATTATATGTTATTTTAGCATAAATATTATTATAATTCGATTAATTAAATAGAAATGGTGCTTACTAACAATTCATGAAGTTGAATTCATTATTTGAATTGAAAGCTATATTGAATGTGATTTTATCTTGAGATTGGAAGATTTAAAATTTTGTGTTAAGGTGACTCTAGTATTACACTATTATACATATAGAAATGTCATAGGAATTCAAACATCATAAGGTAAATTGAATAGAAACAACATAAGAATGAAAATGTTTGATAAGTTAAAATTAAAACTTCTAAAAAAAGTAATAAAGATTTTTTTTTTTTTGAATAAATATTCTAAATGTTAGGTTGTGGAGCTAAAAGCTTCACTGTTATGCAAATGGTGGAGGTTGCTGAGTGTCAAAGTAATCGACATCAGTCAGGCCAACCGACGTCGGTCATCTTCAGCTACATAGTAACCGGCATCAGTTAGGGGTCGGCCGACATCGGTCAGACAGGAACTGACATTGGTCACCTGTGTGTTTCCAGAACTAGTCTAATTTTAGACAGATAGTCAGTTTGCATATAGAGACTAATTTTAGTCTTGAGTCTGCATTTCTAATTATTGTAATTGGAAAGTCTAATTATTGTTTGGTTTGAGATCTATTTAAGAGACCCATGGGGCTGTATTGTAATAAAAGACAAGGAAGAGATCCTTTCGAGTGTAAGATCAATTGATCTACAGGTAGCAAGATTAAGAAGATCTACATGGTAAGTAAGATCAGTTAGATCTGCAAGTGTGCAAGATCAAGGAGATCTACTTGGAGTACTCAGTGGTACTTGGTGGACTGACAGTAGGCAACAACAACCATTGGGTTGATTGTCACTAACTGGTGGAGGGAACAACAACTCAGTATTGAGTTGATTGTTGGTTGTAATTGATTGAGAGAGAGAGAGAGAGAGAGAAAACTCTTGAGGGATAATTACTATACACCCAAGAGGTGTGGAAAGAATGTGATTTTTTCATTGTATTTCCTTCTAGAAGAGTGTTAATACAGATTGTATTGTTTCTTATATTTTTTGTTGTCTCTGAATTCTAGTTACATATTACTTCTGGTTTAATTCCATGTTTAGTTGCTTATATAAAGGTAATCAAGTGTACTCTTAAGGAGTAGGATCCTGACAATTGGTATCAAAGCTACAGGTTCATCAGAGCTTGGTTCACTAATACCTTGGTTTCAGAGTGTGTTAAGTGTTTGTTGATTACAGGTCACTCATAGGGGTTTCTGTTTGAGTGGGAGTAAAGCAATGGCAGAAGAAAGTATGCTAAGAATGGATAAATTTAATGGCAAGAATTATCAATTATGGAGGATGAAGATAGAAGATTATCTCTATCAGAAAGATATGTACTTACCATTGGGTGGGGTTGCAAGCAAACCCACATATATGCAAGATGAAGAATGGAAGGTTCTTGACAGAAAGGCTCTTGGAGCTATAACGTTGACACTGGCAGCTTCTGTGTTTTCCAACTTATCTCAAGCAAAGACAATGATAGAGTTAATGGAATTTTTGGCAAATTTATATGAAAAACCCTCAGCGTCAAATAAGGTATTTCTTATGAACTAATTATTTAATTTACAAATGCAGAAAGGTGGATCGGTATATAGTCATCTTAGTGATTTTCATGGTTTGATAAACCAGTTAAATTCAATCAAAATAGTTTTTGATGATGAAATTAAGGCTCTCTTAATCTTATGCTCTTTACCTGAAAGTTGGGATAGCTTGGTAATGGCAGTAAGTAATACTGCATCTGCTTCAAATATCTTAAAAGTTGATGATGTTGTTAGTGTAATCTTGAATGAAAAAATTCACAGGAAAAGCACAGGGGAATCATCAGGTAATGCTTTAAGTGTTGAAATTAGGGAAAAGCAAAGAGAGAAGGTCGAGCAAGGGAAATCAAGGTCAGAGATAAGCAGTGGATCCAAATCCAGGTATGGCAGTATAACCTACTGGAATTGTGGAAAGAAAGGGCATGTAAAAAAAGATTGTTGGTTGGTAGAAGATCAACATGAAAGAAATAAAGAAGCAAATGATGCAGGCATTATTGCACGGGATGCTCTTATATGTTTCTTGGATAAAGTAGAATCTTGGGTTTTAGATTTTGGTGCCTCTTTTCATGCAACCCCAAATAGAGAATTTTTTCATGATTATGTCCATGGAGACTTTAGAAAAAATTATTTAGAGGATGGTAAGCCTTGTCAAATTGTTGGCAAAGGAAAAGTGCAGCTGAAATTACAGAATAGCAACACATGGGTGTTGAAAGATGTCATGCATGTACCCATATTGAAGATGAATCTGATTTCTAAAGGAAAATTGGGTGATGAGGGTTGCACATTAACTCTCACAGCAGAATCTTGAAAAGTTTTCAAAGGTGCACTTGTATTAGCAAGAGGTAATAAAGTAGGTACACTTTATATATCTACTTGTATTACTAATTCTTTTTTTGGTTTATCTACTTTAGATGTAGATGCAAAGATGTGGCTCTGTAGGCTTGGTCACATGAGTGAGAAGGGAATGGATGTTCTTAGGTCAAATGGTAAGAGTTCAGATTTGAAAAGCATAGATTGAGATTTTTGTGAGCAAGGTATCTTTGGGAAACAGGTGAAGGTGAGGTTTCTCACAACTGGGTCAACAAAGAAGAAGCACAGGTTGGAGCTTGTTCACACAAGTGTGTAGAGACCAGCTCATGGAGCTTCTATTGAAGGATCACAGTATTATGTTTCTGATGCTACAAGAAAGGATTGGGTTTATTGCATAAAGAGGAAATATGATGTTTTTGACACATTGAAGAACTGGAAAACCATGGTTTTCAAGGAGAAGGTGATGGACAGTGATCAGCTCAAGAGGCTGAATAATTCTGAGCAGGGCAGTGTTGATTTAGACAAGGTTATGATCCAAAATGAGCTCGCGAGTAAAAATCATCACTCACAGGAAAACACAAAGACCGACATTGGTCAAAAAATTGACATCGGTGATCAGGTGGGAACCGACGTCGGTCAGGTAAGAATTGACGTCGATTAGGTCGATTAGGTAGAATCGACGTCAGTCAGGTGCAGATCGAGAGTTGACTGGGATCGGTCACTGACAGAGAATTTGGGTGGATAGCAAGCTGTAAATGAGTCTCAAACACCCATAAGGAGGACTAAAAGGATAAGTAAACCTCCAACTCGTTATTCCCCTTCTTTATACTATGTGTTGCTCACTGATGGTGGAAAACTAGAAATTTTTGATGAGGCAATGCAGGTAGAATCCAAGAAATAATAGGAGCATGGCATGAATGAGAAAATTGATTCCTTGGAAGAGAACCAACGTGGGATTTGGTAGAGTTTCTAGCTGGAAAGAAAGCACTAAAAGACGAATAGATTTACAGGTTAAAAAAAGGAGAGAATGAACAGATGAGACAAAAGGCTAGGTTATATGGTCTTGAGCAAGCTCCAGGACAGTGGTATTTGAGGTTTGATAGGTTTATGATAAATCATGGCTTTAGTCAATGTCAATGTGACCATTGTGTTTATTTTATCAGGTTAGATAATATTAGCTACATTATCCTGTTACTATATGTGGATGATATGCTTGTTGCAGGGTCACACATGCAGGGAGTTACTGAGCTAAAGGTAAAATTAGTTCAGATGTTTGCCATCAAGGATCTGGGAGCAGCAAATAAATTCTTTGGCATGAGTATTTCTAGAGATAGGGAAAATCACAGGTTGATTTTGTCTCAAGAGGATTATGTGAATAAGGTAGTGGAGAGGTTTGATATGTAGGATGCAAAATCGGTAAGCACACCTATGGTTGGATAGTTCAAGCTGAGCTATGAACAATGTCCTAAATCACATGATGAAGTTGAGTACATCGTATGTACTGAACCTGATATTACCCAAGCAGTGGGAGTTTTTAGCAAGTTTATGGCCAATCCAAGAAAGGAGCACTGGAAAGCAGTTCAGTGGATTCTCAGATATCTGAGAGGGACCAGCAGCAAGTATTTATGCTATGCAGAGTCAAGCACTTCTCTACATGGGTATGTAGATTCGGATATGGCAGGTGACTTAGATGGTAGGAGAAGCACCACAGGATATGTGTTCACTATTGGTGGAACGACGGTTAGCTAGATTTTAGAGATGCAGAAGGTTGTTGCAGTCACAGAGGCTAGCAAGGAAATGATATGGATGACTTGGTTCATGGAAGAGTTGGGAAAGGAGCAAGAGAGTTGTAGATTGTACAGTGATAGTCAAAGAGCAATTCATTTTGCAAAAGATTCAGCCTTTCATTCAAGAACCATACAACTTAGGTACCACTTCATTAAACAGGTATTGGAGGATGGTGAGTTGAAGCTGGAAAAGATCCATACGGATAGGGACCCTGCAACTATGTTAACAAAGTCGGGAACAAAGAAGAAGTTGAATCTTTATTCAACTTTTGTCGGTCTTCAAGATTGAACTTGAAGATGGGATACAAGCCAGAAACAAAATTAGAGGATGTACAGCTACAAGTACAAGTGCAGTTGTTATCTCCAAGTGGGAGATTGTTAGGTTGTGGAGCTAAAAGCTTCACTGTTATGCAAATGGTGGAGGTTGCTGAGTGTCAAAGTAATCAATGTTGGTCAGGCCAACTGACGTCGGTCATCTTTAACTACACAGTAATCGGCATCGATTAGGGGTCGACCGACATTGGTCAGACAGGAACCGACGTCGGTCACCTGTGTGTTTCCAGAACTGGTCTAATTTTAGACGGATAGTCAGTTTGCATGTAAAGACTAATTTTAGTCTTCAGTCTGCGTTTCTAATTATTGTAATTGGGAAGTCTAATTATTGTTTGGTTTGGGGTCTATTTAAGAGACCCATGGGGCTGTATTGTAATAAATGACAAGGAAGATATCCTTTCGAGTGTAAGATCAGTTGATCTACAGGTAGCAAGATCAGAGAGATCTACATGGTAATTAAGATCAGTTAGAGCTGCAGGTGTGCAAGATCAAGGAGATCTACTTGGAGTACTCGGTGGTACTTGGTGGACTGGCAGTAGGCAACAACAACCATTGGGTTGATTGTCACTAACTGGTGGAGGGAACAACTCGGTATTGAGTTGATTGTTGGTTGTAATTGATTGAGAGAGAGAGAACTCTTGAGGGAGAATTACTGTACACCCAAGAGGTGTGGGAAGAGTGTGATTTCTTCATTGTATTTCCTTCTGAAAGAGTGTTAATACAGATTGTATTGTTTCTCATATTCTGTGATGTCTCTGAATTCTAATTACATATTACTTCTGGTTTAATTCCGTGTTTAGTTGCTTATACAAAGATAATCAAGTGTACTCTTAAGGAGTAGGATCCTGACACTAAAAACATAAGAAGTGGCAGTAAAAATTAGCTTATAAATGCTGAATAACTTACTTACAATAAAAATGCTTTTATATATATATATATATATATATATATATATATATATATATGGAATTGATATTCTATACTCTTCCATTAATCTAACTAAACTTAGTTATTAAAATTATGTCATCACCATAAAGTAAAAGTTTCAACCACATAATCAACCAAATGGATGACTCCAAATTTGTCTATCCAATATTCTATTTTGTTGATATATAATTAAACTAAATAACATGATGACAAGATCCCACTCTACCAAAATAACATCCTATATGGCTCAAAATCCATAAATTTTAATTAAGTATTATTTAACAATTGGTAGACACACATGAAACATAGATAAATGCTTCGATAAACAACCAATTCCCTATATGGAACATCTATGGACATGTACAAATATACAAATATTAAAATGTAACTGATAGGCTAATTTGGGGGCATTGCCACACACCCAAAATTACAGCAACAAAGAGTACTCTCAACTTCCTCATATTTCTTACGAGAAGACACAAACCCGCTTGAACAAGGTGGATTTAGTTAACTTCCAATGACTCAATATAAATTCTCCTGTATCAATTTTGGGTCTATTTTCCTTGCAGCAAAACGCAAAACACTTTTAAGAACGCGTTCTTCTTGTTTCACAATCCTGTTTATGCACACTTTCAGTGACTTTCTAAAAACAAGCCCGTCCTTTCCTTTCTCTTCGGCAAGAAAGCTTACAATCAAGTCGAAGGATTCAACCTGGCCTGGCACATGGCACAGCATTCTGCATCGCATCGGCTATTTCCATCAGTGAAGGCAGGTTTGCCCCCAAATTCACAGAATGATGAACACGACGAATCAGAAAAAGCCTATGGTAAAGCCCAAAAACGGATGCTCTTATCAGTTGTTTTTCTTCACTCGTCAGCGCAGCCATTGCGTTTTCCAATTTCATAGCATGCTTGATCATCACTGACTCAGAGTACTCTGAATGAGGATTGACAATAGATTTTATAGGACTGTTACGAAGAGACGGAGCAATCTTCTTAAATATTGATGCCAAGGGCGGCGGCAGAGATCTTTCTAAAACACATCGCTTGCAATCACAGCGAAACCCCCTTTCACTACAGACCCGCTCCCGCATTTCCAATGGTTTAAGACTATCAAAGTAAGAGACTGTAATTTCATCTCCTACAGAAATTTCATCTATTATAAATATTGCTTTCCCCACAAACAGGGAATTCGCATTCGGAAAACATGAATGATTAATCAAAGAGGGAAGCGCCCACAGACCATGTACCTCAGTTTGGTGTGATATGCCACTTGGATCTGGCATTGAAGCTGGTAGGGACCACAACAATTTCTGTATGATCTTTGGGATAATATCCTGGTCGAAGTCCTGCACACCCGGTCCTTTATTGCAAACATCATACTTGTTGAAACTCCCGTTATTTATACGAAACAGATCCATGGGGGGCACTTTACCTTTGTCTTCAGCAAGCTACTCTAACTGCTGCCTTATCCTTGGGAATGAGATTGCAGAGGAAGTGAGCTCCGCCGCTAGATGCGTTGAAATAAAAACCTGGGTCTCCAAACCCGGGGTAAATCCTTTCATTGTCGTGCCTGTGTAAATATATGCAAGGGCCTTTTCTACCAGTAGAATATCTCCAACGTCTACGTTGTCAACAACAAATAAGCCTCGCCCACGGCCTGCTGATTTTTGGATCATCACTGGACCAATATAATTGCTCACTTCCGGAACATCTTGTGGCCTGCAGTTATTTAGAAAATAGGTAGAGAGATTGAACTTACCATGCTGGTTCTGCTCGTAGCGTTTTTGATTTCTCCTACAGCAATTTGATATCTGTGTCTGTTGGGCTTTGTTGTACAGCCGTTTTGAAGCACTGAGACGCTAGATTGTACTCTCCAAGTGCTTGTAAAGCCCGGCCCTTGCGACACAAGGATTTGAGGTGGTCAGCAACAAATTGTAAAGCTTTATCACAGTCTTTAATGGCATGCGCAAATTCTCTCTGCTTCAATCGTGCCTCTGCCCGAATAGAATAGGAAAGCAAAAGTGCGTCCTTCATTTCGTTGTGAATGCGGGAAGGAGGAGGGAATTGGGGCCCAATTTTCTGACGTAAAAGCGCCAGTCTATGCATGTGGAATAACAGTCAATGACTCCATTCCAGTCCTCGTCTCGGAAGCATTTATTGCCCTCAACCCGCAACTCAACGAGATCCGCAGCTAAAAGACACTCTGCGTACTTTCAGGGAAACTGAGAATCTCAACGTTTTCAGAGCTATCAACATACACCATGAGCAGACCATCGTCACCTCGCTTAAAGCAAGGCTCTGTAACTGCAACCTTGGCACCACGCGGATAAAGCCTGCGCAAGTCTTGTGTCCTCCACAGAGAAGATGGGGCGTTATAGATGTCAAGTCGAATATCATCACCAAATTCATCTTCCAAAGCAGTCATAATGCATGCAATATTCATGTGCGCATCTACACATAACGTTCCCAGCAAAACGCGGTCTTCATTGCAGTTTGTCATCTGGAATTTCTTTGCTGCAACTCTGTCACACACCATGCAAGAACAAAGACCAGGTAAAATGGAGTCCCACTCCTTTATTTTTCTTTAGATCTTATACACTATTGAAGATTAGTTTTGTGCCTCCCAATTAACCCTACTTTATATTTAGAATAGATTAAATATAACTATGGTTTTGCAAACTTCGTGCAAAATAATTATATGATTAAATACCAAGCTATTATATATTTCATCATTCACATTTGATTTCTTGATATTTTGTATTTATTAATATTGTTAAAGCATATTTATATTAATATAAATAAATAGTGGTATAACATTAGTCATATTAAAAAAGGTAGAAAAGGTTATATTCCATAAGCATAATCATACCGAGGTAAGAAATACTTGAAAAAAACAAAAAAAGTCTTACAAAGGGTCAGCAATGAGCACATCCAAAAAAAGTCACATCAAACATAAGTATGTAACAACCATAAAAAGCACACATAAGAACACATACAATCAAAGAAGATATTTATACTCTAGCAGCAAACATTGTGGCCAAAGGGGGCGACATAGGAGGTGGATCTTGTGGCTTGTCACCCCATCCCCCTTGAGCAGGGAGATCTTAAACCACAGGGAAGGGATCCCACCCATCATTCTACTGAAGATTATTATTTTGTTTATTGTGTCGATCAAGTGAGATAGTAAGAATCAAATGTGGATACTTATTGTATAGGGCAGGGGCCCAGTACCTTCCATCACCTCCTTGTTTGGTAGATCCATGAGACTAATCATGCTGAGGAGATGACCTACGCAGGGGTGAACGATGAGGAGAGAAGCTCCTATGTTAGTCCCTAGAACATTATCAGCGCATACCATGCCCTCACCCATAAGGGGATGAATGGAGACGTGGAAAATCTCGAGGCTCACACGTAACCGCACACATGGCATTCCCCCAATGATCAAGTAAATGCTATAGTTCAATACATTTTAGTTGAAATTTATTAGTCTGAATTTGAATCTAGAGAATAACATTAGAAACGATAGTAATTTTTTTAGTCACAAAAAAACTACATTCCATTTTCTCATGATTAAGAAAACCATAATTTCTAGCATTCAAGATTTTAAAAATAATATCATCATGAAAAATCAGCGAAAATCTATTGTATCTTTTAGAAAGCTGAAAAAGGGTATGAATCCAATGACGCACAAAATGGGGATGGGAGAAAAACAAAAAAATATGCTTAAATATCATAGGTTGATGGCATGATGGGCAAAGGTGATTTGAAACCCCCATATGCTTAATCCGGTCACCTACAAACAAGCTCTAATAAATGATACAACAAAGAAAATGAGTTTTTTGGGCTCAACAGAAGAAGCCCACATGTTGGTAAATGTTCTAGACTAGACCACATGGCTAGAATGAAAGTTCCATCTGTGATTGAGAGTATCATATTGAACATACTGGGGAGGTAAAATATTATACACCGGACATGCAGAATTATGATTAACATGAGTGGTTGTAGGCCAATGCTAATCCTTCCACCAGGGAGTAAAGGAGTTAAGTCCTATCTTATGAAGATACTCTTGAAGTATGGAGCCTTGAATATTTGTAATAGACTCAACATCTGTATTATTTAAGTAAAATTTGTATAAACCAAACACCAAGGAAGCCAAGAGCAACTCGCTTTACAAAATCATCCCTGATATTTTTCAAACTTTTTTTCAATAGCCTTATGATTTTAATCTATGGGACCAAAGTGAAAGGAACATTTAAAAAATTTAACATGGAAGACCACCAAAGGGAATGTTAATTAATAGAGAGAACTTTCCCGAAACACCCCCCCACCCAAATGAGATGGGGTTTGAGTTTCTCTAAAGATTTATAAATGATCTAAATAATAAAAGTATCATTAGTTTTAACAAGAAAAAGGGTTATGAGAAGAGTGTGTAACCCAAGGCTTTCCATACATCTCTACCACAAGGAATCCCCTGAGAGATACAAAGATGAAGCAAGATCTTAAAATCTTCATCACCTTTCAATCCTTGAATAACCCATCCAATACTGAGAGCAAGACCTTGAAGCTTAATATCCATAAGCCCTATACCACCTTCTTCTTTAGGCCAACAACAAATATCCCAAGAAACTCTGTGAAAACCTTTATGGCCTTCATAATTGGCCCAAAAGAAATCTCTTATTATCTTTTCCAACCTAGCCTAAGTAACATTCAAAGGAGTTGGCCAAGAATAAAAATAAACATACATAGCTAACAACACCTTAGAGCAAATTTAAAACTCCCATCGAAGACAAAGGTTTTGTGATCCGAAAAGAAATTTTTTTCTCAATCGTTTGAAACACATAAGACCAAAAGTCATATGGAGAGGCCTTAAAAGTAAAAGGATTGCCAAGGAACTTAAGCTAAACATATAGAAGAAGCCACTGCCATTAATATCCCTCCAACCAAGGAAGTTTGGAAGATAAAGAGTGATGATAATATAGAGTTATCTTCTACTTAATGGAGTACCCAGAGGCGAAACAAAAAGTTTGAAGACAATCCATAACATCCTTAACTGACTCTTCCTCTTATAGGAGAGTGGGAAAAGAATCATTAGTAAAGTGACCTTTTAATAATTGACAGTCAGAATTAGGGAAGGAAATAACTTTCACCAAGCCTCTAGATGCATAATTAGCTAATATATAGTTAAACCCTTTAGATGCTAACATATAAAAGAAAGGAGCTAAAAGGCATCCTTGTTTAATTTATCTATGTAGCTCAAAACAAGAGGAATGGAATCCATTAATAGTAATGCATGTCCCAACATATTGAAAATGCGTATTAACCACTTGAACATACGTGGGCCAAATCCAAGAGTTTGGATCATGGATAAAATAAAATGCCACTCAATGCATGATTATATGTCTTCTCAAAATCAATCTTTACAAAAAAGGGCCTTTTGACGGGATACTCTAGCCCATTCCATCTCTTCCCAGACAACAATGACACTATCAAGGATATATCTATACTAGATAAATCTTGTTTGCTCACTTCTAATAATTAGATGGAGATGCTTAAGTCTGAGAGCCAATGCATTAGCATTTATCTTATAAGAAATATTCATAAGAACATAGTAATATTAAGGTTTTATATTGTAGGTAGATGATATACTTTTATAGAATCTAATCAAGTTTTTATATCAAATTTGATGTAGATCCAATTGCAATAGTATTTGTAGTTAATATTCAAAAAAAATTAGTTCAATTGATATAAATCTTTTAAGTTACAAATAAAAATAAATTAAGTTTAATCTTAGATAACTTTTAGGGAATAAATTATTCTCAATATTTATATTTAACATTTATATTTAAACTTAATAAATTTTTGAACTATAAAATAAGATTAATTTTTTTCAAAAAAACATATTAAATGAAAAAACCAAATCTTTATAAACCTTCACAATTTCTCAATATATATGTAATTTTTTAAATTTAATTAATAATAAATATATATAATATTTTGATATTTCCTTTCAATAACCCTTAGGGTTGTGCAGTAAGTCAAAGCCATTACTCAGCGTCGTCAAATGGCTCCCCACTACATGTGGCTCCATAAAACCATCCATAAAAATAAAAACAATGCATATTACAGAAGTTGGAATTTAAGTTCAATTACTAGAACTTTATTTTATTCTCTACCAATTTGTTGTCATTTCTTAGGTAGTCATTCTTCGGAGATAAAGTTGAAAGGATAGTGAAATATAGGGTAATAAAGTAAACTTCCTTGGTACATTCCAAAATAAACTTAATTTTGAATATAATAATATTAAATTTCATGGTACCTTTCTAGATATTTATTTTGGATATAATAAGGTGCCTTCCTAAACATTTATCTCAAATATAATGATAAATTACTCAACATGCTCCAAAAGCTCTACTCACTCAAATAAAAGTGAAATAATTATAATATAAGTTGTTCTAAAGATTAAAGTTATAAGGAATTTAATTTTATATTTTGGTTATGTAAGGTTTTGTAAAGAGAAAGAGTGTAAATCAATAGTTACACATTATTAGAATTCTATTATTATTGACCCTATTTCATATTGTTTGCTTGAAGTATTAGGAAACAATAATATGTTATTTGTAGTGGAGGTGATAGTGTAAAATGAGGTGTTATGTTCATTCATAAGGCATGGTAATGAGCTATACAAGGAGGAACATTTTGTTTCATGATGAGCTTTAACAATGGTAAAATGGTGGCGAAAGGCAAGGAACTACATATCATAAAAGGGTTAAAAGATTTCAAGATGCAATGGATAGTGATAGTGAGGGGCAATGACAATGCATTTTAGGTGATGCACTCAATGTTATAATATTTAGTATTATACATGACTATATAATATCAATTATTATTATATTATATTTATTATATACTATATAATATTAAATATTTGATGTGTGTATATATAATTACAATAGTATTAATATATAATATTATATATTTATATTATTTATCGTTATATAGTTATTACATATTTATATGTTTTATTTTATACTTATCAATTTATAATTTGATAAATATAATATATATAATTATTATATAATAATATTATATTCATTTTTTATAAGCATAAAAAAGGGTGTTGAAAGGTACCCAACCTTTAACAATAATTTTTATCAGAGATAATAACCATAATTACAATGACATATTCAACAATGTTCAACATAGTATGTTTAGATTCAGGGCAAACAAGCCCAAACATCATAAAAGATTTTAAATGATAGAAGAAAAAAACACTCAATAGACCTAATCTAATAACAAAAAAATAGTGATATAAGCAATAAAACTCAATAGTGATCAACTACCTAACATAGCCACAAAGCCCAAGCTAACAAACATTGTATGACAATAAAAGAAACAAACACCAAATAGAAAAAGGAGCCAAAACCATCTCATCCCAACCAAGGGAACATAAAACTGGCCACCTTTCCAAAGATTCTATCGTCCAATGAGACCCTCATCATTAAGAGATACAAGAGAATAGAATTTTTTATTGCATTTTAGGTTTCTAATATAATATCTTGGAGTTTCAAGAATTTTTGGAACATTACCACTATTACTTTGAGGTTGTTTTCTCACACAATATTGCTTCAAACAACTTGTATAATCTTCTAGCTACTCATAATTAGCTAAAGCTAAACCATGTTAATGCAATGTTTTACAATCCTACTTCTTGGAATAATTAATTTTCTCTTCTAAAAACCCTAGTTAATGTTATTATTTAGTATAATTAAGATCCTCCCTTAAAGGAAGGGTTTATTGAAACACTTGGAAAAAAGATTATTCCTTCTTGTGATATAGTTTCTTACAATAACATTTATGCTCCTCTCTAACCAAATCAAAACTATTCTAATCTTACT
>JARHVA010002669.1:1215000-1325000 GCA_037957365.1 Torreya grandis
TAGATAGATGATCAAAATTACATAATTATGATATAAACATATACATGCTCAAAATAAAATGAAGATCTAAGCCTTCATAGACAATAAATAAATGAAAATATTCATATTCATATTTAACTATGATGCCAACTTGGCACTAGCCATAATAGAAGGAGAATTTGTGCTTGATGTCATAATTGAAGTAGATGAAGGCATTGCATGTAAAGAGTTAGTTGAGGTAGCCAGTGTTTTTGATGAAGTACAATTAAGTTGTGGAGGAATTGACACTACATGATGAAATGGACCTTGAGATTGAATTATCAATCTTGTTGTTGGCTGAGAAGTAAGCCCTTTCTTTATAACCTCCTCAGTATCCTTACATTTTTAAAATAATACATAAGTGGCCTCGAATTATTCCTAATAATATGAAAATTGAGAATAAAAGGTTGTTGTCCCCAAAATCAGCGACTCATTTTTGTAGTCAACATGTTAACCATTTTGGTCCCGCAGGCCAAAAAATGGTTTCCTTCCTTCTCAAAAATGTTCTGAGCAGTCAAGTTATCCAATTACCCAAGTCTTTTTGACAAAATAAAATCTCTCATTTTCAAAGGGTTTTTCAGTCAGGAAAATGAATAAGGAACAATTCAAAACACTTGAAGGCATTTCTTAAAAACTGATAAGGATGGTTCAACACTGAAATTTAATGATATATGGTTCAATGGTGGGGTTAAATTATTTGAAATGAATGCCACCGAATGATTGAATCGTTGAACCGTTAAACCATTGAACTCCACTTCAAAATGGTTCAAAGGTTCAAAATGGTTCAAAGGTTCAAAAACATTCGAGCGGAAGGTTCCAATAAAAGGTTCAAATAGTTGGTTCAATAATACATTTAATTGAATTCATAAGAAGACTGAGTAAATGCATCTCTTTGCAAATTATAAATATTGAGTCATCGAACCATTGAACCATTGACCCATTGAACCATTAAACTAGTGAACTCTAAAAAGATAGTTCAAGGTTGAAAATGCTTCAAGCAACTGGTGACATCCCTGTGATTGTCAAATTCAAGAATATGGAATAACTGTTGATTTTCAAATAACACAAACCCAAGGACAAACTTAGTGATCCACTAAGAAAGGAGTTGAAGAAGCCAACAGAAGGTGAGAAGATAGCCCCGAGAGCTCAGATCAACAGGGAGAGACAAAATATAGCAAGGAAAGAGGGAATCAAATAGAGAATCCAAAAGCATCAATGGAAGAGTTATTCTAGTGTGTGGAACAGTCCACCAGGTGGATATCATAGAGCGTAAGCATTCAATGGTACAACATATTTTTCTTCGTTTGACTAAAGATGAGTGGACAGTCATGTAAGTATCATAAAGAGGAGCGGACTTACATTTCAGAGGATAAAGCAACCCATGCTTTGGAGAAGACATTTAATATGAGTTAAATGGCAAAGTCAAGACTGGTAACCTGCTGCAGTATGGCCCCTGCATAGAACTTCCTCTTTCCAATGCATTCAATACAACATGGGCCATTTTGTGAAAACAAGCACCAAAGTCTTTCTTTGGATGCTATATATTGTAATCTCTCATTTGGAATAAAGGAGATCTCTCAATTATTAGAAGCAAAACTCTACCCAAATTGAAAGGCATTTTTGAGACTTTGAGCTCAGATTATTAATCATATTTTATCAGGTGAATGAGAAAGCAAGTGACCTTTCAAACTTTGTGTTGAAATAACTTGTGTTATGTAGGAAATTATTTGTATGTATTTTTCCTAAATACAGTCTTATCCGTTTGATCAAATAAGTAGAGCAAGTGAAAATAATTTGGAAGATGTCCTGAAGCTGATTATAGAGACTTTGTGCTACCATAATTGTCTTTAGCTTGTGTATTTTACATTTCAGCATAAAGGATATTGGAAAGGCTTTGAACTACTTTTATCCTTTATGATCATAGACTACGTTGTAGTTTTCGGTGGAGAATTTGGGTCACTCTTCATTCTACGGTGTCCTATGTACTTAATCAGTAAGAGAAGCAATGAAAGACTTTGTGCTTTCATGGGTTTCTTGTGGATCCAATTATCATCTAGGAAGTTTTTCTCTTGTTTTATGAACATCATTTCTAAAAAAAGAGAAATGGATTCATTAATCACACAAGATTTTTCCTCTATTTTGTGAACATCATTTCTAAAAAAAGAGAAATGGATAGTGTGATTATACCCCCCAATTAGTATTTAGTATAGGTTTAGTTTATCATAATTTATAGGGAGCCTCCCCTTGCTAAGAGGAAATATTTATCTCATTATGTTGTGACTGATATAACAATTTTGTCTTCAGTTAGTTTACGACAAAATATTCACCCAACAGCTTTTTGGTGACTTTGCTGGAGAAGAACATGCAAGTTGAAGCCTCACACTTCAAGTTGAAGCAATTCTAGTTCTTTTCCATTCTACACTATGGCAGATCCATGGTATACATAAAGCCAGAGAGCTCAAGGTATTGTTGATCCTGTATTCAAGTTTGTACAACAAAATCATTTTTATATTTCTCCTCCACGAGCTCACCTCCAGTGAACCAAGAATTTTCCTCCTACCAACGTCAAGTCTCCAATACCAAGTGAAGCTTCTCTTTCCTCACCCCCCAGTTAGTATTTAGTATAGGTTTAGTTTATCATATTTTATAGGGAGCCTCCCCTTGCTAAGAGGAGATATTTATCTCATTATGATGTGACTGATATAACAATTTTGTCTTTAGTTTATAACAAAATATTCACCCAACAACTTTTTGGTGACTTCGCTGGGGAAGAACATGCAAGTTGAAGCCTAACACTTCAAGTTGAAGCAATTCTAGTTCTTTTTCATTTTACACTATAGTAAATCCATGGTATACATGAAGCCAAAGATCTCAAGGTATTATTGGTCATCTATTTGAGTTTGTACAAGAAAATCATTTTGATATTTCTCCTCCATGAGCTCACCTCCAGTGAACCAGGAATTTTCCTCCTACCAACGTCAGGTCTCCAATACCAAGCAAAGCTTCTCTTTCCTCTGCTAGCAAAGCTTTGTCTTTACATTCTCCAAAAAGGTTTTTTATCCATCCTTTTAATCATCATATCATGCCAGCCCAATGTCCTTGGGGTAACACCTTTGGCCCCCTAAATCTAACCCCACCTTTACATGAACTACCTCATATTTCAAGAAAGAATTTTTCCAAGTTCTATGGTGATGGGAAATTTCATCTTGATGAGCTTATTGCATCTTTCTGCATAGCTTGTGGTGTGATAGGTGTTTAATATGAGGATATAGTGGTAAGACTATTCATAGCAATATTTTAAGGTGCTATCGCAGATTGGTTTTATCATCTCAAGGCCAAGTTTGAGGCTAGGTTTAAACTTGCAGAAGATGCACATGCCTTATTGGCTTAGCTAACATAAATGAAAAAGTATCCTCATGAGCCTATGTGAGACTTCATTGCTAAATTTGATAAGCTAAGGAACAGGATTCCTACAATTGCTCAGCGAACACTAGAAAATCTTAAGTGCTTCTTCATCAATTCTCAACTTCTCAAGTGAGTTTTATGTTGAGGTGGGCCAGCCATATAGATCTTTTTGCAACTCAAAATTTAGCTACCGAGGTCGAAGATGATCTTATCCTTTCAGGTAAGATAAGAAGAGATCCTAACAAAAATAAATTTTCTTCACCTACTAAAAAATCTTCTACAAGCACCATTGATCCTATGGTGCAAAAGTTAGAAAAAGAGTTGTTAGCTCTGAAAAGGCAAATGGCCCAAGGAATGTCTGTTCCTCCTTATCAGGATATACCAAGGAAGACATTCCCTAACCATTCATATCAAAGAAATACTATTAGGAATTAAGGGTAACCCAATCGCCTTCCTCCTGCATAGGGGAAGCTTGCCATTGAAGTAGCATTGGCTAACTCAGCAGTCGGTTATCATGAAGTAGAACATGATTTCTCTTTCCAACTTGAGTTGGACCAAGAAGATGACGCTAATCTCTTTGTAGAAGGAGAAGAAGAATTAGCTGGTGACTCCAACATTGGTTTTTTGAATTACCAAGATGAAGCTAGAAGAAAGGGAGAAGTGTTTAAAGGATCATACGCTATTTTTACTAGGTCCTAGAACCAATAAACTCAACAAGTTGATAAGGGAAAAGTAGGAGAAGAACCTCAGCTAGTAATTTTAATTGCTAAATGGGGGACTTCACTACCTCTCCAATCAAAGGACCTGGTAATCAATAAGAAAGTACCTCAAACAACCCTATACCTTCTACTTCCATTTCTCAGACCAATCCCACGCCCAATAAAACCTAGAATGATGGACTTCCTTCCTTTGTTTCTAGTTCATTTTAGTTATTTGACATAATTGATCATACTAGGAAGACCAAGATCCAAATGTCTGAATTTGAATACTTACAAGCCAACCCTGAGCAATTAGATAGGTTGACTGAATGCATCAAAAGCAAAATCGTCCCTACAGGACAAAATTTTTCAAAAGTGACTCATGATCCCCCAAAGAACAAATCCACCTAAAATAATCTTGTCATTACTCCTCATGTTTCCCCTGGGAAAATAGAACCTTTTCTATGTTTCCCTTTTGATTAATTCTCATAAGTTGAGCAAATGTATAATAGACTCTAGAGTCTCTGATAATGTTGTGCCCACCAAGGTAGCAGACTCTCTCGGTCTTACCTTAACTAAAAATTTTGGGAGATGTTTCTCCATGGAAAATAGGCAAGTGCCACTTTTGGGTCAAATCAAAGATGCCCAATTTACATTTGTGGCTTTTCCAGATAAAAGGATTAAGATGATAGTCTTAGTGGCTGATGTTCTAGCGTCATATGGCATTCTACTCGAATGTAATTTTTGTAAGGATATAGGTGGAGAGTTGAATATGGACCTATCTGAAGCAAGGATACCTATTAAGAGAATAATGCAAAACTTACTTCCTGAGAAGGAGTCAAAATATATTTTCACCCAAATGTTAGACCCTAAAACTCAAATTTTGTTTAAATCCTCAAGAATGGGTAATTACTTTCTGTCCACTGAAGATGTTTCTATTTCATCAGATGAAAGTTCATTGGGTGACAATTCAAATAATTTAGATAGAAAATCAGAAGAATTGGTTGAGGAAAGTTTAGGTGAAAAAGGATCTTCCCTCCCTAGTGAAGAGAAATCCTTAAGAAGATCAGATTCTAATGATGTCTGGATTTTAGAATTTGATGGCAGCTATTCTTCTACCAGTTTTGGAGCTAGAATTGTTTTGATATCTCTACAAGGATATATTTTCACCTTTTCATATAGGTTGTAGTTCAAAAATACCAACAACACCGCTGAGTATGAATCTTTATTGCTCAGATTGAAAGCTACTCATGCTAAAGGTGTTAAGATTCTTCATGCCTGAGGAGATGCTGAATTGGTGGTCTATATCAAACAAAAAATGAAAGATTATGACATTATTGTAATCATGTATAGTATTGTATTGAAATTTTTTATGCTTTCAATATTTCTATGGTGCCTAGAGGGTTTAATGATCGCGCAGATTCATTGGCTGTCTCTGTAACCCTCATGGTTCCTCACAAAGATTTCAAAGGGAAAAAGTACACTATTGAGTTGGTCTTTCAACCAAGTCTACCTGATAATGCCAACCATTGACAAGTATTTAATGGTGATAATCAAATTTTCACTTTCTAGAAAAGATGGATGGTTTTGAGGAGCTCTATTTCGAAGGTAGTACCTCTCCAGCATGAGAATTATTTCCTGAAACAAGTTCATGAACTAGCAAAGAGTTTCTTCAACTCAAAGGGAATAAAATATCAAAAGGTTTGGTTTCTCTTGAGAAACTATTTGATAAGCATGACAGGTGTATTAAGTAGCAACCAATGGATTCAAGTTCATCCAAAGAGTTTGATCAAGTAAATCTGAGTACTGAAGAAAATCCCAAAATGGTCAACATTGGAAAATGTTGCACTAACAACGAAAAGCTCAAATTCATCACTCTTTTTGGCTGTTACATTGATGTTTTGGCATATTCCTACGATGACCTAAAATCCTTCAGGCCTAAAGAAATTTGGCATGAAATTCCTCTCAAGACTGGGTCATTACCTCACAAGTAGAAGCAAAGGCAATACAATCCCAAAATATCAGGTACTGTCCTTTTAGAGATCTAGAAGATGTTGATTGCTAGGATAATTTTTCCAATTCACTATTCCACTTAGATCGCCAACATAGTTCTTATAAGGATAAAGAAGGGAGAAATTCATATATGTGTGGATTTTAGGAATCTCAATCAGTCTTCTCTAAAAGACAACTACCCTCTACCTATCATAGATCACGTGTTACAAATAGTAACTAGCTCAGAGATGTTATCAATATTAGGTGGTTTTTTTGGGTATAATCAAGTAGAATTTGATGAAGTAGATCAACACAAAATTGCTTTCACTACATCCTGGGGCACGTTTGCATATCACAGAATGCCTTTTGGTTTGATCAATGCTAGTGCCACATTCCAGAGAGAAATGGACCTTACCTTCAAAGATGAATTAGGGAAGTTCATCATGGTATATCTTGATGACTTAAATATCTTCTCTAAGAATCATCCTGATCATATGCATCATTTACAACAAGTGTTGGAATGCTGTCGACAAAATGGTCTTTCTCTTAATCCCAAGAAGTCAATTTTTGGGGTTACATAAGGTAAACTTCTCAACCACATTATATCCCAAGAAGGTATAAAACTCAACTCAGAAAGATTCAGATCTATCCAAAATCTTACTCTACCTACTAGTAAGTTTACAGTCCATTCTTTCTTTGGAAAGGTGAATTTTCTATGAAGGTTCATCCCAAAATTTGTAGAAAAAACCTGCCACATTATCGACATGATGAATGATAAAGCTACTTTTCCATGGACTACATAAGGCACAATAGTAGTCAAAGATATCAAGAAGGCTATTGCTCATGCCCTAATCCTAGTTTGTCTGGATTATACCAAAGACTTCATGGTATATAGTTATGCTTCTGAGCACACACTTTCAGCCATTTTGTTTCAGCAGGACAAAGAAGGTGTGGATTTTCCCATATCATTTATGAGCTACCCTCTCAAAGATCATGAATTGAAGTATTCAATTATGGAGAATCATGTTTATGTAGTGGTTAAGGTGATAAAATATTTCTAGTTCTATATCCTAAATTCACACACTATTGTTCAAGTGCCTGATACCATAGTGAAGGCTATTTTAACTCAACAAGAGTTCGGTACAAAAAGGAGAAATTGGATTGCAAAAATTCTAGAGTTTGATCTCGATATTAAGCCTACTAAACTGGTGTGGGGAAGAGGTCTCTATTAATTAATTTTTGAAAACGTATAAGAAGAAATACGACATGAAGAGGCAGTGACTGATGACATGCCAACAATTCTTTTTGTTACTACTACTGATGAGTGGTATTCCAATATCTCTCATTTTCTTACTTATGGTGAGTGTCCTACACATCTTTATTATAAAGAAAATAGAAATGTTAAGTTAAGAGCTACTAACTATGTTTTATGGGACAATGGTTTGTACAAAAGAAGCCTTAATGGGGTATTTCTTTGTTGTGTGGATAAAGCATAGCAAAGTAAACTTTTGGAGTCCATTCATAACTTGGCTTATGGAGGAAATTTTCTCACACCTGTGACTGCTCATAATATTCTATGAGCTAAATATTATTGGCCTGTTATGTTTCAAGATGCATAGAATTGGGTACGTAGATGTGATTTATGTCAACAGTTCGTTGGAAAATCCAAGTTGGTCGCATTACCCCTCAAGCCTATGGTGATCAAAGAGAATTTTCAAAAATGGGGTATTGACTTCATTATCACCATGAATCCATCATCAAGTGATGGACATAGCTATATCCTCACCACAAAAGATTATTTTACTAAGTGGGTGGAAGCCATTCTAGTCAAGCATGCCACTTCAGAAGTGGTGTGTAATTTATTGAAGGAAAATATTGTTTCCCATTTTGGAGTTCCAAACAAGATTATAGAAAATAATGACTTATGTTTCTCTTCTCAGAAGATTACTGAATTTTTCTAAAATCATGGAATTATTCTTTCCCACTCTTCAGACTATTATCTGCAAGGAAATGGCCATGAAGAATAGAGTAACAAAAATCTAGTTACTATCATCAGGAAACTGATTGATGACAATTAGAGGACTTGGCATAAAGCATTATTTGATTCTTTATAGGTAGACAAGATTATGCCTAAGAGGGAAACAGGGATGTCCCCATTCCAACTTGTATATGGTCTAAATGTAGAAATACGCATTACCTTGGAATTACTAACATTGAAGTTGGCAAAGGCAGTAGAAGATTCAACTTTTGAAAGTTATATTGATAAAAGAATCATGTGTTTGACTAAGTTAGAAGATCAACGAACTATAGTAGTGGACCGCATTTCTAAACATCAAAATTAGGTGAAGAAAATTTTTGACCAGAAACCAAGGATTTGCGAGTTTCAGATTGGAGATCAAGTCTTGTTATGGGACAAGAGGAGAGTACTAAAGGGAATGCACAAAAAATTTGATTCCTTATGGAGAGGTCCATTCACCATCCATCAATTCAGTGGAAATAATAGTTTCTTATTTAGATATCAATATGAGATTTCATTCTCACTACCTTGCAGTGGGTAGCATTTGAAGCACTTCAATCCTTGAAAGATCAGATAAGTCAAGTTGTACATTTGTATAGTCTTTGTTTATTTTGTGATGTTCATTTTGTTTTTTTGGCATCTTTCTCCTTTTGGGTGGCTTGACTCTATGGCCCAATGGCATAGATGAAGGCACTTAGAGTCTAGATTCTACTCCCTTTGATTAGTTTAGAGTACAACCAATGGATGTTCCCCAACTAGAGCCTGTTGTTGTCCCCAAAATTGGCCACTCATTTTTGTAGTCAACATGTTAACCATTTTCATCCTGGAGGGAAAAAATGGTTTCTTTCCTTCTCAAAAATTTTCTGAGTAGTCAATTTATCCAATTACCCAAGTCTTTTTGGCAAAAGGAAATCTCTCATTTTCAAAGGGTTTTTCAGTCAAGAAAATGAAGGAACAATTCAAAACAATTGAAGGCATTATCTAAAAATTGATAAGGATGGTTCGACACTGAGGTTCAATGATATATGGTTCAACATCAGGGTTCAATGATTTGAAATGAATGTCGCTAAACCATTGAACTGTTGAACTGTTGAATCATTGAACTCTGCTTCAAAATGGTTCAAAGGTTCAAAATGGTTTAAAGGTTTGAAATGGTTCAAAGGTTCAAAATGGTTCAAAAAGGTTCGAGCAAAAGGTTCCAGTGAAAGGTTCAAATAGTTGGTTCAATGATACATTGAATTGAATTCATAATACTGAGCAAATATGACTCTTTTCAAAACATAAAATATTGAGCCGCCTAACCATTGAACCATTGAATCAGTGAACTCTAAAAAGATAGTTTAAGGTTTAAAATGGTTCAAGTGACCAGTGACGTTCCTACAGATGTCAAATTTAGGATTATAGAATAACCATTGATTTTCAAATAACATATACCTAAGGACAAACTTAGTGATCCACTGAAAAAGGAATAAAAGAATCCAAAAGAAGGTGAGAAGATATCCCTAAGAGCCCAGATCAGCAAGAAGAGACAAAATATAGCAAGGAAAGAGGGAATCAAACAAAGAATCTAGAAGCATCATTGGAAGAGTTAGTCCAGTGGGTGGAACAATCCACCAGGTGAATATCAGAGAGTACAAGCATTCAATGGCACAACCTATTTTTCTTCATTTGAGTAAAGACAATTGGATAGTCATGTAAGTATCATAAAGAGGAATAGCCTTGCCTTTCAGAGGATCAGGCAACCCATGCTTTGGAGAAGACATTTGATATCAGTTAAATGCCAAAGTCAGGACTGGTAACCTACTCTAGCATGGCCCATGCACAGAACTTCCTATTTCTAATGCATTCAATACAACATGGGCCATTTTGTGAAAACAAGTGCCAAATTCTTTCTTTGGATGCTATATATTGTAATCTCTCATTTTTAATAAAGGAGATCTCTCAGTTATTAAAAGCAAAACTCTGCCCAAATTGAAAGGCATTTTCGAGACTTTGAGCTCAGATTGGTAATCATATTTTATCAGGTGAATGAGAAAGCAAGTGACCTTTCAAACTTTGTGTTGAAATAACTTTTGTTATGTAGGAAATTGTTCTTATGTATTTTTCCTAAATATATTCTTATCCATTCGATCAAATAAGCAGAGAAAGTGAAAATAATCTGGAAGATGTCTTGAAGCTGATTATGGAGACTTTGTGCTACCATAATTGTCTTTAGCTTGTGTATTTTATGTTTCAGCACAAAGGATATTGGAAAAGAATTTGAACTACTTTTATCCTTTGTGATCATATACTTTCTTGTAGTTTGCAGTGGAGAATTTGGGCTACACTTCATTCTATGGTGTCCTACGTACTTAATCAGTAAGAGAAGCAATGAAAGACTTTGTGCTTTCCTGAGTTTCTTTTCAATCCAATTATCACCCGAGAAGTTTTCCTATTGTTTTATGAATATCATTTCTAAAAATAGAGAAATGGATTCAGTTATCACATAGGAGTTTTCCTCTGTTTTGTGAACATCATTTCTAAAAAAAGAGAAATGGATGGTGTGATTATACCCCCTAGTTAGTATTTAGTATAGGTTTAGTTTATAATAGTTTATAGGGAGCCTCCCCTTGATGAGAGGAGAGATTTATCTCATTATGTTGTCACTGATATAACAATTTTGTCTTCATTTAGTTGAAGACAAAATATTCACCCAACAAAGGTTTAAATATTTTAGAAAATTCACCCAAAAAAATTTTGTGTTTAGTCTAAGAGGCTCTAAATCCATATCTGAGTGTCTTTACCTTGGTAAATTTATCCTTCTCAAAATTGATCAGTTCTAGGATCTCTTCACTAGTTTTGTATATATTGCCCTCAACTTTTGCTTTAAAACTATCAATAGTTTATTTGATAATTGATTCAAATTTTAAGTTATTTATCAACTTCCCTATGGATTTTATCAATCTAATGAACCTCATATGCTTTAAAATATTTAGGGCTTCTTTTTTTGGCCTACAAGTTGGGCTACCAAAACTTTCATTTGTGTATGCTAATGAAATGCACCATCCCTCTTTGGAATTACATAATTTTAACTCCTAATCCCCCTCTTGGGAAGTCACTAAAATCTTATTACTATATGAATTATTCCATGCACATTGAAGTAATAAATTGAGCATCTTCTCAAGTTATTTCAGTTGGTTCGAAAATGTAATTACTCTTCCCCATTTGGGATATAATTCACCCTTAGAAGTCCTATTTTTTTTCAAAATATTGTACATCTTTTTGGATGCACTTTGGATGTTATCTAAAGTATCTTTGGGAGAATGAATAATATGTTGTTTTAGGAATCCTTATTTAGTCTTTTCTTGAATTCTATGCATTTGCTTCATTGCCTCCCCTATTATAAATACAAAAGAACAAAATTCATATGTATACTCAATTGGGTCATTCACATTCTTATTTTGCTTATTGGCTAAGGGGAATAAATTTTCTCTTTGAATCGACATAATTTAAACTATGATACTATCTAATACATTCCTCTACCTTACCATATATTTTACCACTCTTTTTATCAAAACATGTATTTATTATGGGCAATTTAGTGAGGACCATGCCCATCCTATCCTTCTTCCCTTTTTATGACTCTTTATCCTAGGCACAGATAATGAGATCTCCCTATTCTTCCATTTGAGTGGCTCTTGGAACAGTGGAATGAGATAAACAAATTGGTGGAAGAATGCAAGCACTTATTGACATAGGAATCTAAAAGAATGTAGGAGTGACTATGTTCCATTTTGAGGTGATCGTCCAAGGTCTAGTTTCCACCACATATTTCATCTTCCCCATAGTTCTTATGACATGCATTACATAAGACTCAATTGGAGTGGAGTGGGAAATAGATTAGTATAATTGGGAGGATGGTCTGGGTGAATCACAAGGATAAAAAGTAAATACCATCATAAAATACTCAAAATGAACCTTACTCCTATGGTCATAGGGTTTGGCAATTATTGGGTAGTGTTTGAATAAATAAAATAATCTAAATAATCATAAACTTATTTCTCCCCTTCCTTAGAACAAGCATGAGGATATGACTTGGTCTTTAAATAGTACACTTGTAATGACTCATACGGGGAGAGTGGGGTAGAAATTGAGCTATTAGAAGGCAAATTAATCACATGAGAATATACTAATATAATGGAGGAAGCAACGTATGACACAATTTTATTTATTTCTTACCTTTATTCATTAGTAAGTATTTTTGTAATTTTGTTGGAAGTTAGAACTTACACAAAACTAGATTGTATTGACCTAAGAGTTTTATAAGTACTAGGAGCCATGGTTACAGGTGCAATAGTAAGTCCCAAAGTAGGGGATTCTCTCAACACAGATTATGTGTCTAACTCCAGTGCCCTATCTTCCAATAATAACTAAATATATGTTGAGTCATCCTTATCTTGTTCCACTCCTTATTCCTCTCCAAATATATCTATATCTCTAGATTCCTCTTCATCTATTTATTCATATTTTTTTTCTTCTTTAGGCTCTGTGTCTTCTCTTGAAACCCATTCTTCTTCAATTCTGGACCATTTATCTTTTTCATCACTATCCATCACTTGGATAGGTTCCAATTTTCTAATAATTTTTTATTTTCCTCCTTTGATTATTCATAGATAAGAACCCCTTTTTAAAATGGACATTTAGTTTCTCTCTCTTCTAGTTGTACATTCAAAGGTGAATCTAGAAGAGTCCTAGGCTTCATTTTATAAGTGACAATGTACTGATTAATATCTATGGGGAATTCAATTGAAGTAAATAGAGTGGGAAATTAAGGTAATTTATCAATGTAGGGTTGAATTTTATCAAACGTAGTAGGAGAAATATAATATACAATCATAGGGATTGTAGAAATCATAGGTGGAGAGGATGGATGTATTGAGACTAGTATTAAAAAAAGGCATTGATAAAAAGTAAATTTCTAAGAACATAGGGAGACTTAAATATTAGACCATAGAGAATGCGGGAAAAGTTTTTTTTAGGTCCAACATGCCCCACTACTTGTACTTGTTTATGGCGACCCTCTTATTTTAGCATAGATGTTTTATTTCCATATTCTTGCATACTGGCTAAACTTTGGTTATAAATGTTAGTCAAAGTGTGTTATTTAATGTCCAAATCATGATACTAAACTATTTGGTGAGTGTAATCAATCCCTTTATTTAATCAACTCAATTCAATTGATGTCATATCAAACTAGAACCCATGTCCGTCGGTAGTCTACAATAAGGTATAAAGGATAAGGACAATAGTTGTCTATAAGGGGGTGGTTTTGGATCACTTAACCCTAATGATATAATCTACTTACATGAATGAAAATCTACTTTAATGCTTGTGAGATAAAGATTTTATGTAATTAAAAATTCTTTGAAATAAATACACTTTTAATATATTTGCATAAATATAAATGCATAAAATGTAAACACACTTTAATCTATGTCCCTAAAATGTAAATGCTTCAAAAAGAAATGCTCAGAATTAAAATATTGGAAATAACTCAAATATAAACACACACATTAACACACAGTCCTATAAGCTTAATTAACTATCTCACACTTAACATAAAGACTTTGAAAAGATTAGATAACAATAACATAAAACATAAAATACCATAAAATCAATCATAGTTTCTTGGTTTAGTGGTTCCTTGCTCTCCCTTGGAATGGGTTGTAGATCAACACATAAAATATTCATTAACTTCAGAAGTGATTTAAAGTTTGGAAATGCTTAATCCACACTTAGTTTAATTCCTCTACTCTTCTACTAACAGCTACTAACTTTGTTAACTTCCCCAATGGAAGAAAAGGTTGTAGTTATAATAAAATTAGTTTGGATCCTCTTAACTGATAAAGTTTAATTTGAATAAATGGTTGTATTATTCTTAACTTAATAAAATAATTCTTAACTTCCCCAATGGAAGAAAACATTGTATTTATTCTTAACATTATAAAAAATTAGTTTAGAAATAGATTCTTATTCTAGGATAACAAATAACAAATAGCAAATTTAGTTATTACAACAACTTTGATATGCAATATATTCATAGTAGTTGGATTACTGTGAATATTTTTCCTTCTTCATAAATACCTATTTTTTAGGAATACATCACTTTCTAAAAATATTTAAAAATCATTTATTGGAGATCTTTTCCATCATGTTTCCATATTCATTAAACTATGTATTTTCAAATGTGTGATAATATCTATTTTTGGAAGTTTCCATTTATAGAATTTATATAAATACAAATTTTGTAAAACAAGTTTTAAAACATTCCATCATGCCTCCTTTAGTCTACCAAACCTCAAAATAAATTTTTTTCATCTTGGGACCCAATTCTGTGTAACTCCAAAGTTTAACTAATGTACTTTAGAGATTGACTATTGTACTCCAAAGCTTGACTATTGAACTCTAGAGATTTGATTATGCATGTATAAAGCCTACAAAAATTCTCATATCTTTATCATATGAGCTCGGATCAAGTTGATTACTATTTTAAACTTGTTTATTTTTTCAAGAGAAATATAAATATGAAATTAGATTCATGATTAGAGGTGTTCTTAATGACTTTTTTGTTATTTTATAGAACTTATCAAATTTTTGCTTACACATTCTCATACCAAAACATCAAACAAACCAACACAATAATAGATGACCCATTTTTTATTGATACAAATGTGTTTGTATGCCTTAGAAGCTCATGTATAAATATTAAATACTTATTACGAGAAAATAAATAAATCTAAAGATGATTTATATTGGACTCTGAAGCTAGTTAGGAACATTAGAGCTACTTGAAGATTGTGACTCTAGAGCTACTAGTTATTTTTAAATCTATATGAAAGTTATCCTTGATTTCGTATTTCATCACTTCAAACTTTTATATTTTCATTGGTGTTTCACCTCATCTTACATATACAACATTGGACATCTTTTCCCAATAATTTGTTATAAAATAGCAATAATGTAGATTGTGATGACATCTAAATAATAGATTAGATATTACCCTGTATTTCACTCTAAAATAGGAATCAGATCTTAAAATACATCTAGGTCTAGTTTTAAAAATGATTTTTGTCAAAGATAATGGTCTTGTTTATTGATATAAGCAACCATTAAATGGCCTCATCATTCTCCCACACCTAAACTCATGCATGTACTCATGTTACTACTATTTTCCATGTAGATGTAGCTTGTTCAATCATTCAATTCAGTATAAATTAGACCACTTATTCTTATAAAAAGATCAACATTTTCCATCTTTTCTCAATAATCCTAAGCTTGTTCTTTTTTGGTAGCCTATGATGGGGAAGTAGTATTGATTTTCATTTTATTTTGATCCACTCTTTTTTTTATCCTTTTAAGAATGATATTTGATTTATTTATAGATATTTGTATTTTAGAATATTGTGTCCTCTTTTTCAAGGAATTAACTACATCATCTCATCTCTTATTGAAAACCATATACATTAAACTGATGTATACAAATGAATATTATTTTGAATTCAACAATACATTGATGAAATGTTTGAGAGAAAATTTTGAAAGCAATAATGAAATAATTTTAAAAGAGATGTCATTTACTATTTTTCAGCTATTTCCTTCTCTTCTCTCCCACACTTAGACTTAGGCATGTCCTCATTCATGGGGAGATTTTTTTCTTTTCCTTTTAATTTTTTCTATTGCTTAAGTAATTTTTTAACTGAACCTCTTTTTAATTAAAATAATTAAAACTATATTTAGTAATAAAATAATAGAATAAATACCTTAGGTATTCTTCTAGTTATCTATTTCCTCCTTTGTGTTGATGTGGACATAGCTCTTGGATGTTGAAAGAGATTAAAAAGATAGTTAAGTAGGTACAACTTATTGTTGATTGTAAAAGGTAGTAATTAATTGGTTTTTGACTTTTCACTTTTTTTTTCCATTATCAACCATTTGTTGGTTTTATGATCAAGGATTTTTTTACATTACATGGCTAGCTAGGAAGTTATTTTTATAACCATGACTATCAATAACACTTAAGGGTTTTCTTTGCTAAAATTTTTGTTTTATTCATTTTTTAATTTATTTTTTACATTTTTTTTTTTACTTTTAAATAAATAATAACATGATGAAATGATGAGAAATTAGGCCTTGGTTTTTCTAGTTCCTCTATAGCACTCAAACCAACTAGAAAGTTGGTTTTTCTCACAAACTCCTTTTTATGAGCTAACTTTGCCAAAATCAGCCCATGCGTAAGTCATGATAAAAAAAAAATTTCCCATTAGTCTTCAAAGACATTTAAATTAATTTTTTAATGATGTATAAACTTCAAGATATCCTTTGTCAAAATATTGAACTGGTCTATGCAACTCTGGAGCTAGACTGGTGAACTTTAGATCGAGACTAATGGACTTTGAATGCACCATGATGGACTCCAAAACCAAACTATAAGACTTTGGAGCTTGATTAATAAACTTCAGATCTACAACTATGCTAGTCCATGATATATTGAGCTAATCATATGAAGTCTCTTTACTTGTCAAAATATATGAATCTCATTGATATTGATCATAACTCAAAATCTACTCCAATCCATTAATTATGGTTTTTCTAATCAAACCAAAATTATAGGAAGACTCTGTTATAAACAAAATATTATCACTAATACATGTAGAATATACTCAAACATGATACATTAAATATATAATATTATAATAAAACACTAGAAAGATATCCAAAAACATGGTCTATTTGAAAAACCTTGTATCTTATATGTTGCTTTCATATGTTCACATGTTTACAAAGGTTATTTGATTAAGCATGCACAAAAAGACAAATTGAGAAATAATGAAAAAAAATTTATTAAGAATGGATGAAATTTAAGAGGTGGAAAATGTTATCATTTAATTATTATATAATAGTTATTTTAAAAAATTACACATCTAATATATTATTAATGGTGGGGTAGAGGCCACCATGAATGGCCTTAGTATTGCATCAATTAGATGAATGTTTGGTGGAAATCATTTGATAAATATTGATATGGTAGAGGTAGATTGGTCCAAGTATGAAACACACGTTTATAGGAAACATATTCATAGTTATATGTTTACTAGTAATACATATCTAAAATTTCTTGATTTAATGGCCATGGTTCTTTTTAGACAACAAATATGACTTCCATGCTTCTTTTTTTATCCATTTAATGTTTTTGTATGTTGGCTATTTTTATAGAATCAACCTAGAAATCACACACAAAATATCGAAAACAAAATTTGGTCAAATCATTTATCTCTTTAAATATTCTTTCTAAAAATTAAGAAATTATGATTTCTTATTCATCAATGAACCAACTATTTATGTTCAACTCTTTTCTAAGTTGGGATTAAATTTGTTTTATGTCTAGATATATTGAATCAACTTCCAGAAATTAACTCATGAGATATTTTAATGTGTTCATATGAGGTGAGTGATCATAATTTTTATTAGGAGTAGATTCTAAGTTTATTGGTTAACATTCACAAGGTAGTTGAATACATTCTAGAGATAGGCTAACAAACTCTAGAGCTAATCTGACAAACTCTAGATAAAGTCTGATAGACTCCAAATATTGGTAAGGTTATTAAAAAGTTCCTATCAATTACTCCTCTAATCTAATTTTGTATTCTTATTGTTTCATTTTATCATTGAGAGGGTTTGAAGTTTCATTTTCCTTGAAAATTTTTGTGATGGTGAGTGGTGAACTATTCAATGTATTTATTAAATATAACTAAACATTAAAATAGTTTATAGTGTTGACTCCCATAAACATTTTTTATTCAGTTCATGAAGTTTGTCTAGTGGCATTAAGAATAAATACTGATTGAATGTTATCGATTCCTTTGGTTGTTCTTAGTTTTTAACTATTAACAGTTGTTGAATAATTCCTATATAGTTCAATAATTTCATTAAAATATATATTATTTCCATCACCTTTTATCATTAGGTTCAATTAATCTCAATAATAACCATCTAATCCTTTTAATAAAACAATCTTATTAAGGTATTCATAAAAATCATATCTACATATTCTATAGATAAAGAATAATATGTCTAGTTAATCTTATATAGTTTAATCTTCCTTTTGGTTTATATATAAGAATTTATTTACCTTGAAATAGTCTTGATATTTTTCCAAAAATAAATTTTCTATTTCATCCCATTAATGAATGTAATGTGGTTGCAAACACATAAACCTCCTCATAGATGATTCGTTAAGTGTAAAAGGAAATAGTTTCAACTTTTGATTATTTATTTGGTAGACAAAGGCTTGACATAATACTTTTAAATAAAATATGAACTGATTAAGATCTTATGTTGAGATCTCTCAAAATTAGGTAGTATATATGGGGATATGTTCTTCATTGGATAACTACAATTTTGTTTTAGGACAATAGGGTAGAAAAAAGTTCTTCCTACGAGTTGAGTTCTACCTGACCTAAGCCTATTTTGTGGTTTGAATATATTTATAATATTTTATCCCATATTTAACATGATTTTTTTTAGAGTTATTTTGAATCTCTCTTCCTATGAAATTATTTATCTATGTAGAAAGATTTTTTAATTTATTATATCTTGTTGTAATCAAATGCTATTATATGATTTATACCTTAATAACACCTTGAATTCCTAACACCAGTGCAAAAAAATATGTGCATCATCAATATTTTCATTTAAACAACACAATTTGGTTGATGTCATATGAAACCAAGGTTGGTGTCCAAAGGCAATCTGCAATAAGATATAAGGGATAAGGACCAATAGTTGTTTGTTTGGGGGTAGTTTTGGATCACTTAACCCTAAATATATAATCTACTTACATGAATGAAAATCTAATTTAATGCTTGTGAAATAAACATTCTTATTGGAATTGAAAACTATTTGAAACAAACATAGTTTTAATCTATTTGCCTAAATGTAAATGTAGAAATTATAAACACACTTTAATCTATGTTGTTAAAATTTAAATGCTTCCAAAGGAAGTGCTTTGAATTAAAATGTTGAAAATAACTCAAACGGAAACATACACATTCACACAAAGTCTTGCAGGTTTAATTAATTCACTCACACTTACACATAAAAACATTTAAAATATTATATAAATATAACACAAAATATAAAATATCATAAAAACAATTTCGGTTCCTTGGTTGAGTGTGCCCTTACTCTCCCTTGGAATATGTTGTAGATCAACATTTAAATTTTCATGAATATTAAATATTCATTAAATTCATAAGTTCTTTATAATATGGAAATGATTAATCCACACTTTATCTAATTCCTCTACTCTTTTACTAATCACTACTTACTTTGTTAACTCCCCCAATGGATAAGAAGGTTGTATTTATAACACAACTTCTTTAACAAATTATTTTTGGAGATTAACAACTCTAAAAATTTAGTTTAAAATTGATTTAATAACCTCAACAAACTAATAAATTGGTATGGAATGATTTGTTATTATTAACAATATAATAAATTAGTTCGTTACTTATTCTTATTCTAGGATAACAAATTATAAATAACAAATTTGGTTCTTACAACAAATTTTATATGAAATATATTCATAGTACTTGGATTACTATGAATATCTTTCCTCCTTCAGAAATACCTATTTTTAGGCATACATCACTTTCTAAAAATAGATAAAAATAATTTATTGGATCTTTTTTCCTTCTCGTTTCCATAGTTGCTAAACTATGTATTTGTTGAGGTTTAATGATGTCTATTTTTGGAAGTTTGTATTTATATAATTTCTATAAATAGAACATTTGTAAAATAATTTTTAAAACATTACATCATGCCTCCTTTAGTCTACCAAAACTCAAAATCAGTCCTTTGAAATCTAGGACTAAATTTTTTACAACTCCAAACCTCGGCTGAGATACTCTAGATCTTTATTATTATGTTATATAACTTGACTATTAAACTCTAGAGCTTCGACTATGCATGTATAGAGCCAACTAAAATGCTCATAAATTTTGCATACAAGTTTGGATCAAGATGATTATTTTTTTTTAACTTGTCTATTTTTTTAGAGGAATCTGAACATAAATTTAGATTCATGATCAGAGATGTTATTGATTATTTTTTTGCTAGTTTATAAAACCTATCAAATTTATCCTTACACATTCTTATACCAAAATATCAAACAAAATGACACAAAAACACATGTCTTATTTTTGGTTGATAGAAAGGTGTATGTATTTCTTAAATGATTATATATAAATATTCCATCCTTATCATAATCAACTAAACAAATATAAAGATTATTTATATTGAATTCTAAATCTAGTGAGGATCTTTAGAGATACATGAAGATTGTGACTCTAGAGCTACTAGTGATCTCTGGATATATATGAAGGTTATCCTTGACTTTGTATTTTATCACTTGAAACTATGATATCTGCATTGATGATTCACTTTATCCTACATATAAAACATTTGGAATCTTTTTCCAATAATTTGTTTTAAAATAAAAACAATTCAGATTACAATGACATCTAAAGAATAGAATAGATATTATCCTATATTTCACTCTAAGAAAAGCATAAGTTCTTAAAATACATCTAATTTCACTTTTGAAAAATAATTAATGTAAGAGAGAATGGTCTTGTTTATTGATATAATGAGCCATTAAATAGCCTTATTACTATTCATTGTATTTTGGTTTATTTGTACATCATCAAGATATTTTCTACATGTAATTTAAAAATACTTGTGTGTAGAAACATTATCATTTGCATTTCAATACTCAATTTTTACATGGTATTATAGTCTTAATTTGTGTATAGTTAATTAAAATTCTAATTTAAATTACCATATTATCTATTTGAAATGTTCATTTAATTGTTAAAGCACTTTATTTTATTCAAAATGATCTTTATTTTCCCTAACTATTAATTCAAAATCATGCTTTGTTCTCATACTTTTATCCATACTTAGATGGATTTTGGTTTTCAACTAACCTACTGATTGTTTTATGAGTCTATCTATTATTTATCTTTATTCACATAGATTTTTAGAGTTTGATGATCAATTAATTATCATCCACCTATCAAAATCATGTTAACTTAGACAGCTCAGTAGTAAAATCTTTTCACAAAAAATTCTAAGTCCTTTTAATGCTCTTGAGTCTGAGGATTGTGCCATATTGTGCAATATCATTGACCCAAAATCTCAAAAGAATTAAGGTATTACCTATAGGTAACAATGTTAAATTTCCATGTCATTAAAGCCTTAGGATTGTGCCACATAGCACCATCTTGAAATCGTGCTAACTTGGAGGTAAAAATTGAAAAGCACTTTGTACATTCATTTATAGGTAAGTGGATTATCAATATTCATACATACGTCATCATCATGATAACCTAGATGTGACATCATCATATCCCATTTTATGATCATTTACGTGTAAGTATATAGCTGAGAACCATCCACTAGTAATCATCCCACAAACTTAGAGGTGATATCAGCATAGCCCATTTTATAGTCATTTTCATGAAAGAATATTATCGAGAGCCATCCATGTGTCATCATCCTAGTTACTTGATGGAGATAAAAATTAACATATTTAAATATATATTCATTAAGTAGTCAGGAAGTTACAAGTTTTCAGGATGGTGATAAATGGCAACAAATTAGACACACAGACATCCCCCCTCAGCATATAGCAAGGTCAAATTTGATATTTTGGAAAACAAGGAAAGAGAGTTTGATTACGATCAAACTATCTCCGCACTGAAATTTATAGGTAATAGCTTTCAAAAAGTAAAAGGAAAGACTATGAAGGTGACTAAAATGCATAGACATAACCTTGGGTCAACTAGAGCATATGATTAGTTGAATAAAACCTATAATGAATATTTGATGAGATAAACACAATATAAAATGAACATCGATATGGATATGGATAGAGTAAGATTGAAGATATAAGTAAAATTGAAGGATAAAATTAAGACGGTTGTTCATAATTCCAAGGTAGAATCAACCCAAAAGATAGAGATATCAATATGTTCATCTAGGGGATAGAATGTATCTATTTATATAATTAGAACAATCCATTGTTCCAATATGGCATAGTCATCAACATTTACATAGTTATATCATTGGGAATGGATTGTAATGAGGTTTTTCTCTATTTATATCATTCATCAAACAAAAAATGGCTCATATGAAGATATTATGGTGCCAATGGGATAAGCATGAGAAATTTGGAATGGACAAACCTAATAATGGAATAATAACTTAACCATGGGGATTAATCTAGAATGAAGTGTTTACATATCATTGGATGGATTATCAATCAGTTGATTAAATTGAATATTAAGGGGTGTTTTATTATCATCAGAGATTAGAGTGTGTTGGAGATTGAATCCACTTTTATCTTGAAAGTTGTTGCCTAGGAATTGTGCCATGATTAGATTAATATCATTTGTAGATGTGTTATCATGAAGAGGTAAGCTCAAATCAGTTTTTTTATTTTAACGTTTGCATTAGGAACATATTATTTATGGTTTACATCATAGCCATGATGGACTAACATTATATATATATATATATATATATATATATATATATATATATATAAGTAATATTACTTGTTATTATTAGGGGGTTGACACATTTGAGTACCACAACTCCATAGATAATGAGCTTGGAGTGCACATTCCCTTATAGTATTGTCTTGATTGTTTAAAAAATATATTGTTTTGAGAAGCAATCTATGTAAAATATTTTTTGATGTTGTTGGTGGGCAAGTGGATATATAATTAAATTATGCAGTAGTTAATTTGATTGGATTTGAGAACTTATTTTAGTTTTCTTGAGGATTATATTAGTCACCATGTAAAAATAGTTATAGCATAGTGTAATTTTTTTGTTTGAATAGAGTTCTAAATTTCATGTTCATATATTATTCCTTTGAGTATTGCTCATTGTGGTGTTTCACTTTGTGTAATAGTTAGATTTGATGCCTAATGGTTTTTTTTCATATCACATTAATATAGTTTATTTATATTAGAATACCTCTATAAAATTAATAAATTTAATTCTTTTATTCCTTAATCTTTCCCTCTCTTTTATGTTCTTCATGAGAAATGATCTACCCATTACATTGTTAGTAGTCCACTTGTATAGGAACCATTAGAAAGATCTTGAATATTTATAGTATCAGGAGGAGTTTATTTAGAAATTTTAGTGGAAACAATCACAACCTACCCATGATATAATTGATTTTAAATTATTATCCCTTGGGTTACCAGTAGATCCTAAAAACAAGTAGATATTTGTCTCATGATTTGGTAGTTTCTCTTGTCCAATTATATCATCCAATCTAACAAATTATCTCAAAGTGGGCCACAATTTCAGCCAAACATAAATTGGTGATTGAAGGATGACCCTTATTAATTATTTATTAATATTTATCTTGATGTCCTCTACCTCTCCCAATGTCATAGTGTGTTTAGATTACACACTAACACAAATTGATACTAGAAGAAGTAACTTAAGTGACACAATTTTTTAGATCTTGTAATTTTTTAGACTTGAACATCTAGATACTCTAATCTAATTCATGGACTAATTTTATTATTTTATTTTTTGTGTGTAAAATAAATATTAATATATTTTAATTTTTATCACTCTAGAGTCTTATTTAAGATTAACAATGTTTGGGGTCAAATTGGGACATAGATAATTGATTGTTTCTCCTTTCTAATTCCATAAACGTCCTATATATAATTGAGGTCAGCCTTGAATATTGGTATACCCAACCAAATAATACTCATAATATATCACCAATATTCCTATATAATTTTTTTTAGCTTAGCTAGTTTGATCAACCATAAAAAGTTTAGGTGATATTCATTATTTACCTAGAATCCCTGAACCTTATCTTCTAAAGTTCATTCCAACACTATAAGGACTATAAAATAAAATTTTAAATACTATAATACATCCCTTAAGTTACTCAAATTTGAACATGAGGATATATCATCTAGGTTATTTCCCTTCACTCTAATTGATCAAGTCTTTGATTGGTTCCTTCAGCTCCCTAATATCTCAAACATGGGATGGGCCCAATTATATACCACATGTTTATCCCAATTTAGTTAGGTGGTTGATCCAATTATATTTTACCATCAATTTTATTACATTAAAATGGAATCTAGTGAGCCCATATAAAATTTCAATGCACATTTTTATAAAATGTATAGCAGGGTAACTAATTTATATAGTCCACATGCCCCATTAGCTTTTTAAATGTTTAAAAATTCTTTGGATCCATAGAATACCACTTTCATAAGGAGAGATCCAAATATTACTAATTTTCATCTTACATATGCATAAGTGATAAATATATATAAGTAACTTAATCCACAAGGACACATGTTGGCTCCCATTCCCAATGTTCTCCCAAATATGCATGTGATAAACCTGATATCACATGAAAAATAGAATATCCCATAGCCACAACCATTTTTGATTACAAACCAATTGTCATTGGCCCATGCTACCCCTAATCATAACTTTAAATATCTTAATCTAGATGTTAGTGAAGTAATATCTCAAGATTATAACATAACTTTAGCTCTAGTATCAACCAACAATATGTAGAATTATCCCCAAGGTGACGTTAAACCTGAGTTGGATGTAATTCATAGAATGGTCCAAAGATTGAGAAATGATTTTCTAAATTTGCATAAATAAGTAGGTATATTAAGTAGTGGTAATAAATACCTGAACATTACTTACCAAAATAATTATAGGCCCTATAATTGAGCTAGTAAACAACATGAGACTTTTGTCAAAAATATGTCTGAGATCAACATCATGGAAATTGCTTTGCTTAACTAGTGTCGAGTCCAAAATACAGCTAAACATGGATAACTCAATTTTTTTAGTTTTTATTAGCATTCAACATTTGATAGAAATAAATTAACAAATACAAGGTTATCTTGAATGATCAAAATACTCCAGGTAGTTTTTATTCTCCTAATTCATCAAATTATCCTAATACAACCTTGGTCTTAAAAACACTAGATTTTCCTATACTTGAGGATAATGAACCTAAAGAGAACACTAATGACATTCAAGCTTTTCAACATTACCAAAGAGGTAAATACACTCTCAGGATTAAATCACATCAACCTATGAGTACCTTAACTCACCAAATAATGTTGCTACACCACCTAATTATAAGGCTAGAAAGGATCTTCCTCTACTGAAATCAAGTGGCAATCAACCTTGTACTGAAAAAACTAGTTATAACATTGTGGAAGACATGAAAAATATTCAATAAAACATAACCCTTCATAAATTATCCCAAATTATTGAGCAAATGGATTTTCTTCTTAAGTCTCTCACAAATAAGAGTATTCGGCCTAAACTAAAGACCCCAACTAATACCAATGTTGCAATACATATGATAAGAACTATAGTTTAATAATTACTTATTATAATCATAATTTTTGGTAAGAATATTTATAATTTTCTTAAATATTCTAGTGCCTTAGCTAATGTTATGATTATAGGTGTTCACAGTAAGCTAGGCTTAGTTCCCGTGAAATCAAATAAGGTGATAGTTTAGCTAGACAAGTCTTAAGTCAAGGTTGTTGGTGAGTTTTTTAATGTCCACATGTAGTTTAAATATAAACCAAGAGTGAAATATTTTATAGTATACAGTTCATGGAGATACCCAAAGCATATAGCATGTTATTGAGTAAACAATGGTTAGGGTCACTCAATGGCTACATGGAAACCAATTTTTTTCACATGTGGTTTCCATGGAGAGGAATGGAAAATCAAATAATAATTGATAGATATACATATATAAAGCTAATGATAATAGATTACAATGATATCAATGAAAAATTTTAATTTCACTTTTGCATAAGTATGTGTTTATACCTTGTCAACCAAACTAATGAATAAAATAATTGGCCATGATTAGAATTCTAGTATGTCATCACTATATTTAGATGAAACATGGTCTAAGGAGATGAGGTTGGTATTATTCATATTGATTGTAATATTAAGAGACATGTTTCATATTTTCAATTTTAGTTTCCTTGTACCAATAACATGACATAGTATGAAGGCTTAATTTTGGGTCTATAGTTTGTAATCAATTATGATGTTGATTACTTAAGAGTCTTTATTAATTATAAGGTAGTTTTCAACTTGGTACATAACAAGATTCAACAAAATATTTCCTATTTTAAGAAATATCCATACTTGGGACTTCATTGAGTGTTTTAATGATTTTAACATTTCATTTATCCCTAGAAATGATAATGTAATGTAGATTCATTGGTTGTCTCAACTACTAACCTTACAACATTAGACAAAAATGACTTGTAAATTTTTTATATTGAATTAGTTTCTTATCCCAGTGTGCTTGACAATGTTTAGAATTTTTAAGATTTTGATGATGTAAAGTAAATTCTTGATTTATTATCTAACTCCAATGATTTTAATGCATATCTAATTGATGAATATGAGTGATTCAATTTTGAATATCAAAAATACAATTCTAATGGCGTACTTCAACTAAAATATAACCATATTCTGAAAGGCATGCTATCATTATAAAGGTTGTTTTATTTGGAAAACATAATAGCTAAATCAGAGGAGCATTGACTGAGTCAAGATACATGAATTATCAATATAGGAACTACATATAATCCAAAAAATATGGTGGTTAGATTAGAATGCAGTGATTAAGAGTTAAAACATTAAAATAGATGATGTTACACTATCAATATGTCATATCATGGATTTATAATGACCTAAAAATATTTGATCCTCATGTTATGATGTATAACATTCTATTGAATCCCAATCAGAGACATGTTGGGTAGTGAAAAAGGCTAGTAAATCTAGTATTGAAACCACTCATTCTTAAATAAATACATAACATGTTATCGATTGGCATTATCTTTGCCATAAAATATTCAATTTGGGTGACAAACCTAGTGCATGTGAGGAAGAAAAGTGGAGAAATCCATATTTTTGTAGATTTTATAAATCTAAATCATGCATCAAATAAATACAGCTACCCCTTTATTTCACTTGATGATTCTAGTTAATAAGTCATTGGTTCAGATATGATGTATTTTTTAGATGAATTTGTTGGTTACAATAAGATCTTATTTGATAAATTAGACAAAGACAAGACAATATTCATCACTATGTGGGGCACCTATGCTTATAAGAAAATGTCATTCAAGTTAATAAATGTTGGGGATACTTTTCAATTACCTATGGGTAGTACTTTTAATGACCTCATCTGTAAGTGCATACTTTTATACATGGATGACCTGTCTATATTTACTAAATGTAGATTAGATCATTTTAGTCATTTAGAGAAAGTCTTCAAATGTTGTATAAGGTTTGGAATATCACACAACCCCAACAAATGTGTCTTCTATGAAACATAAGCTAATCTCCTAAACCACATTATCAATAAGGAAGGTGTGTGAATTGACCATGAACAAGATAGTTTTATTTCAAAAATTTAGCTACCAAATAGTAGGAAAGAAATGAAATAATTTTTTATCAAGAGCAATTTTTTATGAAAGTTTATTTCTATTGTTTTCAAGATAACTATACCTATGAATGCTATGTTAATATAGGGGACCAAGATAGAATAATATCTTCTTTGAATATGGCATTTCAATAAATCAAGGATGAAATCATGAAATCCGTTGTGTTGGTTGGCCTAGACTACACTAAGGAATTTTATCTTTACTCTTTCAAATTTAATCAAATGATTGTAGTAATGTTAACACAAAGATTTAAAAATAAAGAGCACCCCATATCTTTAATGATCATTTATTTGAAGGAAGATGAGTTGAGGTACCCTGCTCTAGATAAATAACCCTACGCATTGGTGAAGGTAGTCAAAATGTTTCATCATTACATATTTGTAAATAAAGTACATGATAGTTCTAGATCATGTAGTCAAGTAATTGATAGGACAAAATGAGTTGGGTGAATAAATAAGATGATGGGTTTTTAAGCTTCAAGAGTATGATATCAAATCAAAACCAACAAAATATTTGTGTGGTTAAGGTTTTTCCAAGTTAATTTCAAAGGTTGATCCCAGTATTACTATTGTATAGGTTGATCAATTTGAATATCAATGTCATCCATCATATAATTCTATTGTCCATTATTTTATTTATGGAGAACCACCAACCCATTTTGATAAGATGCAAAGAAGAGAAATAATATTGAAGGATGCATGTTACATGTTTTTAGGATGAGTTATATATCATAGGAATCATGAAAGTATCTACTTGAGATGTGTTTCTAAGGAAAAATCAAAAGAGGTGGTGAATTCACTTTATGATAAATTGAGAAGTGTTCATGCTTCTAATAATTTCATAGCCCAAAATTTTATAAGAGTTGGCTTCTATTGGACAAAATTATTCAAGGATATGTATGCATATGTGAGGAATTTTCATTCGTACAAGATAGTTGTCAAGAGGGAAAATCATTATCCTATGTTGCTACATGTAGTGATATAAGAATACCCATTCAGCCAGTGAGGATTAGACTTCATTAGAGTCAGAAATAAAAACTCATTAGTTGGTTAAAAGTTCATTCTCAACACCACCAACTACTTCATGATATGGAATAAAGCTAAATCATTAATGAATAAAACAACTGAAGAAGTTATTGCATTTCTAGAAGAATATGTTGTAATAAGATTTGGGACTCTCCTATCACTTGTTTATGATCAAAGACATGTCTTTCAATCTACCAAATTAACTAAATAGGCATATAATAATGGAATTACACTTAAATTATCCTCAAAATATTATCCCCAAGGAAATGGTTTATCAAATTCCATGAAGAATTATTTTCTATATGCCATAAAAAAAAGTAGTATATGAGAACCCACACAATTGGCTTGTGCTGCTCAAATATGCTTTATGGGTTGATAGAATTAGCCCCAAGAAAATTATGAATAGTTAACCTTTCATTATTATCTATGGAGTAGATTTAATTTTCCCAATACAATTCAATAAATCTTACCAATTCATAAAAGAATACATAGAAGCAAATTTGGAAATTCAGTCTAGATTGTTAGATCGAATCTAATTAGAATACAAATGGGATGAAGCTTTACAAAATTTTAGAAAATATCAAGTTGATGTAAAAATATGGTTTGATCAAAAATCCCAAATGAAATCTTTCTATGTTTTAGATCTAGTCTTATTATGGGAAAAATCCCATGAAAGAAAGGGGAAGCATGTAAAATTTAGTCTACTATGGATAGGTCCTTACCAGGTGTCTAAACTCATGGGATAAAATGCATTTAGATTGAAATATTTAAAACACAATGGATTATCATTAACATTTAATAGATATTACTTGAAACATTGATTCATGGCTTCCCTATCAAATATCATATTCGAATAAAGATATTTAGGTTCCTTTGTGTATGAATTTTGTATATAGTCTTTTTTTTCCTAGTTAGTATTTCCCTATTTTGTTATTTATTTTAGTTTAGTTAGATTTTGTTTTAGTTTGTTTTGTATTTCATGTTTATTGTGTTGGGTGATTTTTTTTCAAGCCTGGTTAGTTGATTTTTTGTATTTGGTCCTCTGGTTTCTTTTAGTAATTATTTTTCAACATTGGATAGAGTTATTCATATAATCGACATAAAAAATTAGTTCTTGAAAGGATAGTCTTAGCATTCTTGCATCTTCCCTGCTACATCTTATGTATTCCTTGTATGAAGAGTAGACAATCGATATTTAATAATAAACAATATAATTTTTATATAAGATTATTTTGAATCAATGATATGTCCTTATCCTCCCATAGGCTAGGAACTTAGAATGGTTGATAGCAAAATATGAGAATTATCAGTAGTTTTGGAAATTATAATGTGAATAATAATTTAACAGACACATGGGCTAATACAATTTCATTAATTTACAAGATTTGAAATCCTATGATTCAAAATAGAATTTTTTAATTTAAAAAAAAATTAATGTTCTTTTTAAATCCATAAAACTAAACTTAGTCTTACATTTCAAGTAAAATGAAAACATTGAATTTATTTAGGTTTGTCTTAACAATTATGAATTGTCTGATTTTATCATTATACCCATGGATTGGTCCCAAAGTCTCAATGGATTGAATAAATAAATAATTTCAAAATAAATAAATCAAAAGGACATTAAATGAATAAAAATAACCATTTTTTTCTAAAAAGGGTGATTTAGGAAATCACCATCAAAGGATTTTTGGCCTTGTTGGCAATGGATCAAGGTCATGAGTGGGAATAGAGGTGACTCTATCTAGACTAAATATTCTTGACTAACAAAAATGTAATTCCCATGCCATTCCCCCAAGCTAAACATCTATTTTTTCCTTTTTATAAATTATGATTACTTAGACAAAAAAAATTATTTATGCAAAATCAAAAGAGCTATAAAAGAATTAATCACTCTCAAACACACACTGATGATAGTATGGAGACCTACAACTTGGTATGTCACATGTTAATAAAAATTTAGTGCTTTCACCTTCCAAGTTTTTATTGAAGGATTTGTTTATAGTTTTGTGTTTCTTGTTAAGTCTGATGATTTATAGTCTAGGTTCTAAATTTTGATTAGCATTCCCCATTTGTAAGTGACCATTTTTTGGGCCATACAAGCCCCGTTACTTGCAATTTCATAAGGGGACCCTCTTTTTCCAGTGTAGTTATTTTATTCTCATATTTTTGCATACTAGTTAAACTTCATATATAAATGTTACATAAAGTGCATTTTTTAATCTCCAAATCATGAGCCTAACCTATTTATCATATTCTAGTTTATTTTTTGCATCATCGAGATATTTTATGAATGTAATTTCAAAAAAAAATGTGTGGAAATATTTTCATTTGCATTTCAATACGAAATTTTTCCATGTTATTGTGATATTTATTTGTGCATAGTCAATTCAAATTCTAATTAAATGACCATATTATTGATTTGAAATGTTCAACTATCTATTAAAACACTTTATTTCATTCAAAATGATCCTTATTTTCTGTAAGTATTCCTTCAAAATCATGCTTTATTTATGTTCCTTTATTCATAATTAGATGGATTTTGGTTTTCATCTAACCTACTAATTATTTTCTGAGTCTATTTTTACTTTATCTTTATGTGAAATTATTTTTAAAGTTTGTTTATCCATTGATCTTCATACACCTATAGATTAATGATCAAATATTTTCATAAAAATGGTTAAGTCTTTTTAATGCCCAAGAGTCCTAGGATTGCACAACATGGCATGATCCTAGTGAATAGAAAGCCTAAAATCATTAAGGTATTACCTAGTGGTAACAATGGTAAATATCCATGCCACCAATGCCCCAAGATTTCACCATATGGAATGATATTAAAATCCCATGAACTCAGAGCTAATATTAACATAGCCCATTATATAGTCATTTACAAGCATGTAGATCACTAAAAGACATCCACATGTTATTATTCCATTAACCTAAAGGTGATCTCAGCATAATCCATTTTATAATCATTTATAGGTAATTAGATCATCAAGAACCATCCATGGGTCATTAGACCACTAACCCAAAGGTGATGGCAACATATCCCATTATACAGTGATTTCCAATCAAGTGGGTCACAAAGAGCCATCTATGTGTCATCATCCTACTTCCCTTGTAGATATAATAGTCAGTCTATTTCAATTTATATTTTTGAAGTAGATGGGAACTTTTGGGTTACCAGAATGGAAAAAAGTGGCAACAAAAATAGACACATAAAAATTCCCCCTCAATATACAACAATCTCAAAATTGACATACCAATAAAGAAAGAAATATGGGTTGATGATGGTTAGGCTGTCTCCACATTGAAATAGTACAAGGCTAGACTATAAAGGTGACTACAATTCATAGACATGAACTTGGGTCAACTAGAGCATAAATATAATTGAATAAAACTTACAATTAAGATTTAGTGAGCTAAACACAATATACAATGAACATGGAAATGGAGATGGATGGTGTAAGAGCAAAGATCTGAGTAAAAGTGGAAGCTGAAATTAGTAAGCTTCTTCACAGTTCCAAGGTAAAATCAGCCCAAAATATAGATATCAATATCTTCATCTAGGGGGAAGAATGCATTTTTTATAGATTTAGAATAACCCATTGTTCCAATATTATCTAGTCATAATAATTTACATAGTTCTATCATTGGTAATGGCATCTAGTCATGTGTTTATTTCTCTTTGGATCATTAATTGAATATAAAATGTCCCACATGAAGATATTGTGGTGTCATAGGGATAAGCATGAGAAATTGGGAATGGCCCAAATCTAATGCATGGAATAATAACTTAACATTGAGAATTAAACTACAATGAAGTGGTTGCATATCATAGGATGGCTAATCAATTAGTTGAGTAAATATAATATTAGGGGGTACTTTATGATCATTGGATCTTGGAGTGCATTGAATATTGTATCCACTTTCATCTTAAAAGTTATTGTCTAGAAATTATGCCATGATTAGATCAATACCATTTATTGATGTGTTATCACAAAGATATAATCTATAGTTAGTTATTTCATTAGATTTTTTTATCATGAACATATGATTCATGGTTGTACATCATTGCCAACTCATTATGGTTATCTTGGGTCTTATATTAGTCATGGTGTGCAAATAGTTAAAGGTTGGTTTAATTGGTTTATTTGAATAGAGTTTTGAATTTCATGTTCACATATTAATTTTAGGATTTTGGCTCATGTGGTGTTTCAATTAGTGTAATAGATAGATTTGATTATCAATGATTCATTTTCATATCAAATTAATATATATATATATATTGGAAGACCTATCTAAAATCAAGGAATTTAATTCTTTCTACCATACTCTTTCCCTCTATTTTATTTATTTTTAATGTAAAATGATACCCATTACATTGTTAATAATCCACTTATATGGGAACCATCAATGAGGTCTTGAGGATCTAGAGTATCAAGAGGAGATTATTTAGAACCTTCAATGGAAACAAGTATAACCTATCTATGATATAATCAATTGGGATTTATTAGCCCTTGGATCACTAGTATATCATAAAAATAAAGAGACATTTATCTCATGAGTTGTTGGTTTCTCTTGTCCACTCATATCAATCAATCTAAAAAAATATCTCACATTAGGTCATAATTTCAGCCAAACATGTTCCAAATAAAATGCTCCCAATTGTATACGTGTATGATATGAGGATCTTGTAGGTGTTATAGGAGACTACATTATTTCCAAAAATTTAGGTGTTGGTAGTCCCTTTAGGATATTCTTTGTTATCTAGGAATCTATCTCTACTTGATTCACACCTTCCTCATATGGGGTAACATATGTTTGTTTGGGAGAGATACGATGATCATACATAGGTGATAATTCATGTGGTTGGGTCCATTGATGGCTCACATATTTTTTTCCCTACTCCAATATCTTATTTTATTACTTTCTTATAATCGAAGGATCACATTGAATTGTCTAGGATACCACCATAGGCATCCTATGTTAATTCATATTGGTATATAACTCATAATCATAGTCATCATAAATAAAAATTAGGTTATGTTTATAAATATTGTAGCCATAAGAAGTGTGGGTTCTCTTTTCTCTAAGGTCAATGAGGTATTGCCTCACTTTGTTCTTTAGATCTAAATATTTAAATTGTTTTTTACTTATCCCATAGTGGATTTCATTCTTCCCAACTAAGTTGAGGTACCTCAATTAATATTGTATTTGGTTGATGCTCTAAGGGTTCTTATGATAGTACCCTTGATTCTTGGCATCCAAATCCTCATCCTTATTATTATAAATTTATAAATTTATTTCTTGTTAAGAAACTTTATTATAAACAAAATGAGGGATATTTAGAGGACCAGCCATGGTTCCCTCTATCTTGATTAAAATACATCCATGATAGTACAAGTAATATCCCATATTTGCAAGAAAATTCTTTGTTTTATTAGAAATATTGGGTATGGATTACCCATAAATGGCTTGGTATACCAATGTGTATACTTCTATAAAAAAAATCTATCATGAATAGGTAAACATGGAGTAGGAAAAAATCATCACAGACCCTATAGTTCACATGTTATATGGATGGATCCTAGGGTTTACCATAGATTATGTGTACTATCCCCATATTTAAATCTAATACAAATGACATCATGTAAAAGTTGTCATTAGATGGAATTTCATCAAATTTAATCATATATGCCTTTATTCAGATAATGATAGCCTATCTAAGTGACATGATTTTATTAGAAGTTAAAATTATCTCCATCAAGGGGACCCATGCATCATGTATGTAGGTGATGCTAGAAAACCCATATAACCTATTCAATAATTCCATAGCTATCATAATGTCTAGCCTAAATTTAATTATGGGAGCCAAAAATACATACCATCGAATCTTAAATTTCTCTCCCTTCATATTTTGACAAATAAGCAAAGATAGGTTGATGATGGTTGAGTTATATCCCCATTGAAATGGATAGGTAGAAGCATTAACATTATATAAAGTGAGACTATGAAGGTGACTACAATGCATAGACATGATCTTAGGTCAACTAGAGCATAAAATAATTTGAATTAAACCTATAATGAAGATTAGGTGACTAAACACAGAAGAAAATAAACATGGAAATGGATATGGTTGGTGCAAGAGCAAAGATCTGAGAAGAAGTGGAGGCCAAAATTAAGAAGGTTGTTCACAATTCCAAGGTAAAATTGGCTAAAAGGTATAGATATCAATATGTTCATATAGGGGGAAGAATTCATCTATTTATAGAATTATAATAATCCATTGTTCTAAGATTTACTGGTCATCAATATTTACATAGGTCTATCATTAGTAATGACTTGCAATGAGTCGTCTCTTTCTCTTTTGATCATTCATCAAGCAAAAAATTGGCTCATATGAAGATATTATGGTGTCAATGGGATAAGCATAATAAATATGGAATGTAAAAGCTAATCCATGGAATAGTAATTTAACCATGGGGATTAATCTATATTGAATTGGTTGCATATCATTAGATGGATAATCAATCAGTTGAGTAAATTTAATATTAGGGGTTATTTTATGATTATTGGGTCTTGGAATGCATTGAATATTGTATCCACTTTAATATTTAAATTTATTTACTGGTAATTATGCCATGATTAGATCAATATCATTTCTTGATGTGTTATCATAAATAAATAATCTCTAGTCAATTATTTCATTAAATGTTTATATCATGAATATATGATTTATGGTTGTACATGATATCCATGATGAACTATAATTGTGTATCATTGTTTACTTTTGTAAGGGGGTTGACAAATTTAATTACCAAAACTCTATAGCAAATGATCCATGATTGCACTTTTCCTTTCTCATAGTCTTATCTTGATGTTTTGGAAAATATCTTTATTTAAGAACTAATATACATAAAGGAGTTTATTATGTTGTTAGTTGGCAAGTGGATATATAATTAAATTGTGCATTATATAGTTAAATTAGATTTCATAACTCCTTGTATTTATCCTGAGGTTTATATTAGTCATAGTGTGAAAATAACTATAGGCTCATGTAATTATTTTCTTTGAACAAAGTTGTAAATTTCATATTCACATATTACTCCTTGGATTCTTGCACATTATGGTGTTTCAATTTATATACTAGCTATATTTGATTCCCAATAATTTGTTTTCATATCACATTAATATAATTTATTTGTGTTGTAAGACCTATCTAAAATAAAGTAATTTAATTATTTTCTACCTTACTCTTTCCCTCTCTTTTATGTTTTTTAATGAGAAATGATCTACCCATTACAATTTTAATAGTCCACTTGTATAACAACCATTAGTGAGATATTGTATATCCATATTATCACGAGGAGATTATTTAGAACCTTTGATTTAAATAATCAGAGCCTAACTATGTTATAATTGATTGGAATTTCTTGGCCCTTAGATCACCAATAGATCTTAAAAATAAGGAGACATTTATATCATGAGATGTTGGTTTATCTTGTCCACTCATATAAGTCAATATAAAAAATTGTCTCATATTGGGTCATAATTTCATCAAAACATATGTCAAATAATATGCTCCCACTTCTATACTTTTAGGATATGAGAATCTTGTAGGTGCTATAAAAAGACTGCTTTGTTAACACCAATTGAGGTGTTATTTGTCCTTTTAGTATATTATTTCATATCTAGGGATCTACCTCCACTTGAGTGATACCTTCCTCCTCTGGGCCAACTTCTATTTTATTTGGAGAGGTATGATGATCATGCTCAAGTGATAATTTAGCATGTGGCTAGGGACATTGATGGACCATAAGTTTGTTTACCTCTGCCACTATCTTATTTTCTTGTTTTCTTGTAATTGAAGGATCATATTGAATTATCTAGGATACCACCATAGGGATTTTATGCTAATTCATCTTGGTATAAACCTTAGAATCTTAGTAATCATAACTAATAATTGGATCATGCTCGTAACTCTTGAGGACATAAGGAATGTGAACTCCATTTTCTCTAAGGTCAATAAGGTACTACCTCAATCTATTATGTTGATCTTAATATATAAGTTGTGTTTGAATTGGTTAATAGTGGGGTATAATCTACCCAATTGAGTTGACTTAACTCAATGAATATTGATTTTGGTCAATGCTCCTCTGGGTCTTATGACAGTACCTTTGATGCTTGATAGCTGAATCCTCATCCAATATTATAAATATGGAAATCTATTTCCTATTTTAAACCTTTATTAGAAACAAAATGAGGGAGATTTAAAGGAGAATCCATGGTTCCCTCTATCTTGATTACAATACATTCATGATACTACCAATAATATCCCATCTTTACAATTATTTTCCTTATGTTCTCAAAAATCTTGGCCATGGAGCACCAATAAATGCCTTGGTATACCAATGGGTATACTTATACATTTTTTTGTATTTCTCTCCAATAAAATTGGAGTAGGAATAAGTCATTATAGACCTTATTATTCACATATTTTGTGGATGGATCATAGGTTTGCCCATAGGTTATGTGCATTATCCCCAAGATTGTATCTACTACATATGACATCATCAAATTTAAACATATGTGCCTTGAGTCAGATATTGATAACCTCTCCAAGTGCCACGATCTTATAAATTTAAAATTATGTCCATCAAGGGGACCCATGACTCGATTATGTAGGTGATGCTAGAAAACCCATATAACTTATTCAACAAGGCCATGGCTATCCTAATGTTTATCCTAAATTTGATTATGGAAACTAAAGATACAACCCTTCAAATCTATAATTTCTCTCCCTTAAAGCTCCACTACTCTAACTTTCCCTTGATTATGTTATGGTCTAAATATGGATTGGGTGAGACCTTGTTATAAGTCATTGTGCACACTATTAAGCATAAATACTCCTCAAAATCATCCCTAGAGATATAAGTGACTACATTTATATTATGTCTTAAGTGAAAATAGTCATTGATAATAGTGCCATTAAAGAATAAACCATAAAGTAAGTCAATTCATGACATAACCTCAGACTTATTTTCCATGTTATATAGATCAATTGTTTTAATTAGTAATAAATCATCCACATATCTCTTCTTGTCCTCATCCAACCAGTCTTGGGTTGAATATGGATCGATGCCTTTTATTTCATCCTAGAGATCCAAGTAATGGGGAAATGGTAAACCCCCTTGTCAAAAACTATGTCTAGGTATTTATTTTCTCCTAAGAAATAATATTCGAAAGGAGATTGGTTAGATAATCAGGATGAAGAAGCCATTATTTGTAGAATTTACAACAAGCTTAGTTAAATTTATTTAAAAAAATTGCTAGCAATAGAAAAAAAGGATATTGAAGGCTAGATGGATTGAATTCATAATCCATGGCTCATTGATAAATGGTAAAGTGTTTTAATGTTCTTAGGATTTTTCATATATTGCTCAAAAACTGAGATTTGAATGCTCAATTCATGTGAAGTTAATGTAACAATAGATTTTGGCTCTACTTCCCAATTTGGTTTGAAATTAACAAGTTAGCTTTGGCAGGAGTATTTTATACCATGTGGTGAATTTATAGTAATTCCAAATGCTCAGTCATCAATTTAAGATAGGTGTCCTTTTCCCATTTATTCAGGTTTTCACCTAGTTTACAACTCTAGCCCTTGTATTTTGGCCATGCATATCCATGATTTTGACACTTGTCTCAATCTCATTTATCTTGGGTCTTCAGCTCTATAATTTTCCTTTATATTTTCCATGAACTTTAAATTAAAGAGGTATTTCCACCTGTCATGATCTTGGTGACTCAAGAATCTTCTAGAATTTAAATTATGTACCTTTTCCTAAAGGATCCACATGTAGGAGATGCTGCCACATGGATAAATCTTAGTGTCCCAGATAAGTTATTGGATTCTAATTTTGTATCTTCTTGTTGTCAATTTTTGGGCTTCCAAGATGACAACACATGGAAAGCTCTTTGGAATCTGGAGAAAATAGAATTCTGGACGTGTAATTTTCACTGAAAGATTTTGATTAATGGAATATTTCCGTCTGAATTATTATTGTTAATCTAGAAAATATATAAATTTTTGAAGTGTAATTTATCTCATTAGGCTCTTAACTTTTGAGATGAAGACATGTGGATGATTCTCATTAATCTAGAGACTTAGAACTTTTACAATTTATTAATAATTGATAAGGCTTGAGTGAATGGGATTATATCACTTGGCATGATCTATGGAGATCAAGAGGTTTGAATATAATGGACATGCCTTGATCTTCTAAGTCGTGTGTCAATGTAATTTTTCCATTCAACATAATATCAAGAGCTCATGAACCTTTTGAATAACCATTGTGTATTCTCTTGCCATAAAATCTGGGTGGATAAATTATCACCACGTGGTGAAATATCAAGGTTCAAAAACTTAGAGAACTTAGAAATTTTCATGAAAACCAGTTGTGTTCTGTGTTAATGATATTTTGATGCATAGATGACTCTTGGTTACTTGAGAATAAACAATGTAGTTTCAACATCAAATTGCACAAGTGAATAAGATTCTTCCATATGGAGTGATATTTTAATATAGATGATCACAAGCACTTAGAAAATTTTGGTTATTTTGGGGCCAACATACCCTTAATTTTTAAAATTGGTGCCCTTGAGATGTTTGGATGCTCCAGGAGAATCTAGCAGCACCAAAATTAAAATTATATAAACCATCTAGTTGATTGAGCCTACCACTATAGTCACCTTCAATCTAGATACCATAGGGATAGAGAAGATCACCACAAGGAAAGATGTGGTGGGTACAAAAGAGTTCACCTTTCAAAGGGTGGAACAAATCATAGACCTAACTCTAGTAGGAGGATAAGCATTGGGAGAGAATCCCATCCACCAAGAGGATGTGAAGATCTTAGTTGGATCCCAATCATCACAAGTAATGGAAAGAATTAGGGGATTGAAGTAAACAATTGTCAACTTGAGGAAGGAAAAGTAGGACCTTAAAACCCAATCCATCCTCTTGATCCCTGAGGAAATGATTAAGATGTTAAATAGATCATTATTTGACATGTTTGAGGCTTTGAAGGCTATGATGCTTAGATATAGTGCATTAATACAATAAGCTCAAGTAGCTAAAGCCTTGTCCATCTAATGGTAGACTTCAAAAGAATAAATTGTTGAGCTCATCAATGTGCAGGTAAAGAGATAGATCCTAGACTTTAGGACTATTAGTCTAGGACACTTGAGTGAAATCCTAGGCATTGTTGTTGACAAGGTGTAGTATTTGAGCACAAGATACAATAATGTTAGTGACCTTGTAAGAAAATATGAAACTTTGATAAAAAAAATTGAGAAACTCTTGGGAACTATGCTAATAGAGCCTTCACAACCCATTCTTATGGGGTTGATTGATGATGAGGAGTTCAAGCAAAGAGCCGCTACCACCATCCAATAAATAAAAGGGAAAATATAGGGCCAATCCAATAATGAGAATAATAGAATCATGTATATTATCTTCAATTTAGGAGAGTGAATAGCAAAGGACCACAACATCAAGGATGCCATGTTGAGAAATGGAAAAGAGTTTAACAAAATGACAAAGCAAGAAGATGGATGTTTGATGAACCCTGTAGTAGATATAGAGCTAATCAATGAACACCATACTAAGGCTAAAAACATCCTCAAATAAAGACAACTAGGAGGCCCACCACCAACTCAATAGAATATTCTATGTATTGTGATTTTGCATATATTTTGTAAAAGGGAATATTCTATTGTACAAGTATATGCTAGTTTGTGAGCATATAGATTTTTAGGTCAGTCCAATGTAGAAGAGTCGTATGTATGATAAAATTTTCATATAAGGAAATTTTTCCTTATTATATGTATATGTATCTTAAAAACTGATAAGTATACCACCTATGATTTCTATAATTACGTAGGGTTACCATTTGTAAAGGGAGAGATTTTTTGAGAAAAAATTTTACTTGGAACAATTAATTTAGCTAACTAATTTTGTAAAGTTTGTCTATATGGTTTTGTTAAGGGTTATTAGCTTTACTCTTAGTTGCCTGGCCAGATATCATATTTGAATGGTTTCTTTAAATTTTTAGTTTCATTCTTGTTACATGGTTGCTAATTTGTGTTATGCTAGACTAGTTGAAAAGATCATAAGTTGCTTTACTTTAATTTGTTCTACATCAAAGATGTACATTGTCTATATAGGTGTAGTAGCAAAACATTAAAGCATACTTGGTTCTTACTTATATTTTCAACTTATCCTCAAATTTTCACCTGGTTGTAGTGAAAATTGAGCATTATCTATTTTACATTACACACTAGTTTAAATGCATGTTCAGTCAAATGAAACTTTTTCATAATGTTTGAGATAAAGATTAGTAATCACATTAGCTTCCTTTCTACCTTACCCTTATTTTTTATCTCCATTTTTTTAATAATGCACTATAGCTTAGATCCCATTTTAAAATATTCACTTAGATTAGCGTAGTTTAGATCTTTGATCAAGATTCACTAGAATTCACAAAAGGATTGGATCAAGGTGGATCCCAACCACCAAATCATATAAATATTGTAGAATAGTCTACCTTGATTTGTTTCTATTTCACCATAGGCACCCCAATTACCAAATACCTACAACTCATGCTCTGAATTACTAGGATTTTAAAATGAGAAGTGCTCTTAAAACACTAAGATCACCTATGGTACACTTAGAGGCATCAATAGGAGTAGCTCCACTGGCATTCAAAGGAGGGCCAATAAATCTTGGTGTTAATTGATCAGTGGGTGATGTTATCTTTGCACCTTTGAGTAAATGTTTGCTCCAAAGTGTAAATATCATTGGTCTTGGAATTTTCTAACCCATCTTATTATTATTAAGGAAAATATCATAGTTCTTAGGTAAATGATTCTTTAATTATGGTAAATATAGCTTTGAATTTGAAGATCTACAACATTTCGAATTAGAATGGCTTAATTTGTTCAAAGATCAAGTGATCTCCTATAATTTTTTATTCATTTTGGGCTCAATTTTTTAAAGACTGACTCTATTTGCATAATAGGATACATTTTCAAACTATCTTAGTTGAAATTTGATGCCCTTTATCATTTTTTATATAAATATTTGTGTAATTAGCTTAGTGTGAATGTTTAGTCCTTGATCCTTGTAAATATTAAATTGATACATTGTATTTCAAACATTCAAGTTGGAACTACCTATAATTTGCACCAAATCATGCTAAAAAATAAGAGAACCTTTACTTGAGCTACAAAGTCATCAAAGAACCAGATGTGATAAAGGTAGATTAAGACATTCCAAGTCTTTACCCTCTTCTCCTATTCAAGGTACCCCTGCATTCAGACCACATCCAGGTATGGCTTGGTTAGGAAACTCTCCTATTAATGTACAAGGTGTAGTCCATGATTTACCATGCAATCTAGAGAAGTATTTACCCATATTTAGTCCAACTAGTATTGTAATATAGAATAACATGATATTTCTTTTAAAGCTACTTAAATATTATTAAATGTTATACATGAAGGCATAACTTGTAGGTTATTTCCCTTTACTTTCAAAGATGTAGTATATGAATGGTTCTTCAATTTTCTTGATGATTGCATTGCCTCTTAGAATGATTTTAACACTCTTTTTATTGACCAATTCAATAAGATTATTATTCTTTATGTCATTTGTCATCAATTCACAACCATCAAGATAAATACAAGTGAGACTATAAGATCTTTCAATGCCAAATTCTAGAAGATGTATATCAGGACCATGAAACCTTACAAGCCTAGTGATCTCCTAGCCTTAGAAATATACAAGGATTTAGTAGACCCCATGACTTCTATGTTCCTAAATAGATATATTCTAGTTACAGCTTCATTAGCCCAAGCCTATTTTGAAGCAATAGTCATTAGTGATCAAATACAACCATAAGGTCAAATGGATTACCCCATTCCCAATATCATTCCATAGATGACTACCCTAAACCTTTTTCCTATTAATAACCAAAACACCCCTACTATTAATCAAGTCCCAACTTTGATTATATTTCCTACTGGTTATTTTGATCCTAATCAAAACCTAGGATTCTTGAATCACCAAGTTACTAATAGATCATTTACTAATGATCATAAAGACTTTACACCAACTTATGTAATAATAAATTATTAGGTTAATAATTCTAATACCCCTAAGAGTGAGAATGAGTCTATATTAAATATGGTTTAAAAACTTAGCATTGATTTTCTTTAGTTGCAAAAATAACCTAGTAATATTGGTGAGAGTTCTGGAAGGAACATTGCTTTCCAAACTTCAATAGACTTGGAAATAGGTTTTATAATGATAGCTTATATAATAGTAACAAGGATAATGAACCCTCTTCTAGTAACGATACCATGGACATTAATCTCACTGACATTGCTCTACCTAATTACTAAAAAATGCATGCTACTACTAAACATGGTGAGATTGATTGCATTGAATTATGCAAAGACTTTGAAGCTTTTCAAGAATATTTTGACACATTGGAAGTAATCCCTATAAATAACAGTGCTAAAAATGCTTCTGTTTCCAAGTCATCATCCAAGTCCATATGGTAGAGACATTCCAATTCCCTTTTTAGGAAGATAATGAACCATAAAATATTCTTGAAGAGACTCAAGCATTTTAGCAATTATTGAAGACCTACCCTATGAGGAATAGGGAGCATAAACAAACACTAGCCACTTTAACTCCACCAAATAATTATGGGTCCCCTACTAATACCACTTCAAGGAATGACCCTAAGCCACCCAAAGGGATTTCCCCTAAACCTAGTGTTGACTCCCCAAGTAGGACTAGCTATTACATTATTGAAGACATGAATAAAATTAAGGCCAACATCACTTTGCATGAATTAACTCAAATTAAAAATCAAAGATATTTTATATTGGAATAATTATCTAAGAAACCTAGGAATCCATCTAGGGCTAACAGTGTAAATGTGACCATACAAACAACCAAGGCATAATCTCCACCATTCCTACTCACTATCAAGATATTTGGTAAGAATCCACACAATTATCTTCTAAATTCTAGGGCATCAAATAATATCATGCTATCAAGAATATGTGAAAATATTAGACTAAACCTAATAAATTCTCATAGGGTGGTTACATAATTAGATAAATTAAGTGTCAGAATCATTGGGGAATTATTAAATGTACACATGCAGTTAGCTAGTGAACCTAGAGTGCAACAATTTATTGACATTCAAGTAGTAGACACTCCTAATGCATATGGAATAATTTTAAATAGAGATTATACCAAGGCTTTAAATGGATATATGTCAACTAATTTTTCACATCTATGAATACCTTGGAAAGGTACTTCAAACCAAATAAGAGTGGAAAGGGAAACAAGGATGATGCATATGATTACTGAGTTTAAGGATGCTAATGAAAGGGTTAATTTACTTCATTCTAATTTAGTATTTTATACCTTAGAGACTAAAAAATTGGTTAGTTCCTGAAGCACCAAGGTTTTACCTATTTTATGGAAACTTTATGTTAATGGTGCTAAATGCAAGTCGAGTTTTAGGGTTGGTATTGTCTTAACATATCCTAGTAAAAAATAATAGCATACATCTTATAGATTGCAAAACCCATGTACCAATAACTTGGCTAAGTATTAATCTCTCATATTAGGGTTATAATTTTCTATTAAAAACAAGGTTAAGGATTTACTTGTTTATGGATATTATGAATGTGTAGTCAACCAAGTGAGGAGTTAGTACCAATGCAAGATCTCATACATCAAGAAGTATAAATTTAGAGTCTAGGATCTGATAGATTCCTTTGATGTATTCAATATCCTCTATGTCCCTAAAGAAAAAAACATATTTATTGATGAACTATCTTCTACTATAGCCAACCTCATGACTAATTAAGATTATCCTAACATTAGTATTGAATTAATACCCTGCCCCTCGGTCCAAGATAATGTGAACCACTTCCAAGTCTTTAATTATGATCAGTAGATCTTGGAATTCTTAACTAACTCAAGAGATTTTTGAAGCTCATATTATTTATGAAATTGATGGAACTTTCCCTGAAAGATAATTCAATGGCAAAATCATTCAACTAAATGATAAAAAGATACCCAAGGGAATGATTTCATTAGAAAGATTGTTTGATCACGACAAGCTTACTAAAACCCCTAAGGTTCCCAAGGTGAGTGGGAAAGATTAAAATACAATGAATATTAGACCCATGAATCAACCCCATCAAGTTAATGTGGGGAAGGCTTGTACAGAAATGGAGAACAAAAAATCTAGAGAGTTGCTCACCAAGTACAAAGATGTAATTGCTCGGTCTTATGTTGATTTAAAAAAAATGATCCAAGGGTTATCACTCACACTATACCCCTAAAATAAAATTTTAAACCCTTCAGATAGAAATAAATTCATGTTAACCCTATTTTAGAACCCATGATCTATAAATAAGTCAAGAAACTATTAGATGCAAGGATTGTATTTCCCATTAGTCACTCCACTTGCATTGCCAACTTGGTCTCAGTCAGAAAAAATAATCATGAAATCAGATTATGCATTGACTTAAAGAATATAAAAAATCATCTAAAAAGGAAAATTATCCCTTACCCTCTCTAGACTAGGTGATACAAGTTATTTCAAGGTCAACCATGATGTCCTTCCTTGATGGCTTTTCAGGGTATAACTAGGTGTTAGTGGACAAAGAAGATAGAATGAAGATAACCTTTATTACTAATTGGGGAACATTTTCATACAAAAGGATTCCATTTATACTAATTACTATAGGTGCTACATTTCAAATATCCATGAACTATCCTTTACAAGGTCTAGTTGGCAAATGCATCATAATCTACATGGATGACATAACAATATTCTCTAAAAATTGATAAGATCATTTCACACACCTACAACAAGTGTTTAAGAGGTGTATAAGATATGGAATTTCTCTCAACCCTAATAAAATCATAGTTTTTATCACTAAAGTAAAGATGCTAGGTCATATTATCACTAAAGGTGGGATCTCCATAGATCATGAAAGGGTGGAAGCCATTCCTAAGATAGAGCTTCCAAACAGTGAGAAAGAGTTGAAGTCATTTTTTGACAAGATAAAATTCATAAGAAAATTCATTTCAAGGTTTGTTGAAATTGTTAAACCACTAAATGACATGCTCAAAAAAGATGCAAAAATCACTTAGAATGAAGAGTCCAATAAATCATTCAATAGTATCAAAGAAGAAATCAGTCAAGCCCCAGTATTGATAACTCCAAATTTTTTGAAAGACTTTTATTGTAATATCCCCTCCAAACAGGAAATATAGCAACACAAAAAATCTGAACCAAGATATAATCGTTGTTGAATAAATTCAGAAAGATCACAATAATATAGTCTCTTAATAACAAATTACAGATTGTATCACTTGTCCTTCTAAATTATTACAATTGCAGTCCTCTAATATGCATATAAATATGAAATACAGTCTTGAAAACCCTGGCTTTGTAAATCTAGAAGTGCAAATTGAATTCTGGAAAGTCTCGGCCCTTCTATGTCGACACACAGTCGCCGTCGTCGGTCGATATCTCGCTGACGTCGGTCTCTGTCGGTCGGATTTCTGCCGTCGTCGGTCTTCAGTCGACCGATGTCGGCCACTGAAAACCCTCTGTCTGCCGAGGTCGGTTCCTGCACTGATCTATACGAACCTGTACGGATTCTGTACAGCCGCAAATTAAGCACAACTTCCTTGTTTTCAACCCCTGATCTGAAATATATGTCTCTAGCATAGTAGATCTCTAGCTGTATAATTTATTGAATCAAAACATAAAGCAATAAATACCAAGAATATCTGTGATAACTTCTGTGTGAAGTTATCTCTCAAACCTGAAATTCTGTGATAACCTCTAGATGAAGCTATCTCTCACTTTGGCAATATATCAGCTGATATTCCACAGCCTCTTAATTGCACACACTGAAGAGGGAACGTTCTCCAATGCAAATGGAATCCTGGAACCCTAGGCTCAGTCTTCACAGAAGAAATTCTTCAAAATCAATAATCAATAATCAATAGCATACCCTCAATGGCCTCCATGAGAAACCCTTATACCCTCTAAAAATATATGCTTGCCCTAATTAGGGTTTCTTAAATTAGAATTAGGGTTTCTAATTAAAATTAGGCTAAATAATTAATATTTGATTAAATCAATCAAATATTAATATCTCCCTCAATACATGTCGGATCCACGAACCGATCGAAGCTAGTGAATCAGGGAGTGATTCCGCACATAACCATGCCACAATAAAGGTGCTCCACTGCATATCAAATATCCCTAAAAAGTAGGAGCTCAGGCCAAATGTGTCTGAAATACCCTGAATAAAAATCAAATGAAGAAATCCTGTGAATCAAAGTCGAGCCAAGCTCCATTATGACCCTCTATCCATCTTATTAGCCTATGAAGGTCGCATAATAGGCTAACCATGAACTCAGAACATGTCAATTGAAAAGGGGACATGACAATCCGCCCCTCCTGGAATTGCTTGCCCTCAAGCAATCACTGAATGACAAATCAATCAATCCACCTGGATCCCAAATGTAGTTAGGATCTCCACCACTGTCAATTAACACGAACCCCATGCCATGTCCATCCCAACATCCAATCCATAAATGAAAATCTGTAAGCAAACTCCGTACCTGAATAACATCTAGAACTGGATTGTGAAGGCTAGACATAGTCATATCATCATCAACCTGTGTCCCGACTGTAACAGAAAGTTGAGTCCTCACCATATGGGACAACTCCTAAACTAAACTCACCTCAAGACCAAGCTCGTCCTCATACCTCTCCTGTGTTGGTGCCAATGTGCTCTCGTCATCACCCTCCATCATGTTATGTGGTATAGGTACCTCCATCCGATGAAAAAACATATATCTGAAGCTGCTGCCTCGTATTGCCTTAAGAATATGTGTTGTCCCATCAACATTAAAGAGAACCTCCATGTCCTTGAGATGAAGATTAACTTCCTCAAATGAATGAATCCATTTCATACCCAAGACTAAATCTATATCCCCCATATTTACCACATAATAATCAGCCTTAAACTCATAGTTGTTCAAGCGCAGTGGGAGGTCTCTAATCATACGCTCACACTTAAGAGTGTGACCATCGGCTACCTTAACTCTGATGCCCTCAAAATCTTCTGTAGTGAGTCCACGCTTCTCCACAAATCTAGCATCTATGAAATTGTGAGTGGCTCCTGTATCAAGAAGGGTGATAACCTTCTGCCCTGCCAAAACTCCACGGAGTCTGAATGACTCATCCGAATGAATGTTGGATATGCGTGCCTCCTGTAGGTGAAGCTCTAACTCTACCTCTGCATTGGGCCCTGAAGCCTCTACCTCTACCCCCTTAGAACTGTTATGATGTTCAGAATCCTCAGAATCTGCATCCTCATAATATATCCACATCATACGATTCGCCTTGCCCTTAGGTCTCAAAGGACAATCGTGATGGATATCATATGGTCCTTTGCAGTAGAAGCAAAGCTTCTTCCTACGTAGATCATTAAGCACCTCACGATCCAAAGGTGGTGATGCTGGATTGGCCTTTGAATCATTTTTAACTCCGGATTTATCTATGTTAAAATCCGGTCTCTCCGTATCTGTGTTGGAGCACTTATGGTCTCTAGATGAAGAAGTACCTTTGAAGTTAAATTTATGGGATGGGGCTGCCATCTCCATACTATGTTCCTTCTTCATAGCTACCTATAATGAAGGAGGATCAAAATATTTGATCCACCCTCTCAATGGCTCTGTCAATCCCTCCATGAAGAGAACTACCAATCTACGCTCGGAAATATTGGGCACCATGACTGCCAATCTCTGAAACTCACCAATGAAGGACTCCAAGTTACCTGTTTGTCTCAACTGTGCCAGATCTCGAAAGTAAACCTCGGGATCTCTCCTATCAAACCGCTCAACCAATCTATCCACAAAGTCCTGGTACTCTGTTACCTGATTATGCTAAAGTGTTACCATACCATGGTACCACCAATCATGTGCTACTCCATCCAAGTGCAAAGTGGCGTATTTGATGGCCTCTATCTCTGACATTGGTCTCAATGCCAAAAATGTGTCAAGCTTATGAACCCAAGCTTGAGCTGTCATCTTGCCACTGCCGTCAAAGGTAGTCAAAGAAAGCTTACCCGTAGCCTTCTTCAGCTCACTGAATTGGACTCTAGGTCTCCTGTCCTGTCTAGCCAATCTATAGTGCTCTCTCCTCAAATTGACAAAATGATCAAAGGTTGTTCTCTCTTGAATATGAGGAGGTAATAAGTCCCACTCATCATTTGTAGCCATGTAAACATCTGCAAATGGAGAATTCCCTGCCTCCTCCTCTGCTGGTGCCTCTGGTTCTTCTTGAACAAATGAAGGGCGTGTAGGTCTATCAGCTATTCTGGAGTGAGTCTGTTGTGGTCTCTAATTAACCGTAGCACTCCTGTCATCTCTTTGGTCCCTGTTCTATCCATCAGGTGCATTCATTCTCTCTATCATGGTCATAAGTCCCTGTAGTGTCTGAGCCATCTGCTGTTGGCTTGTCATCATAGCACGCTGAAACTCTCTGGTGGCCTGATCAGCATCATACCTGTGGCCCCTGGGTGGGCTGCCCTCACATCTGTCACTCATGATGATCGGTCTCTGATCTAACAACTAGATACCTTCAAGCAAGGCTCGACTGCATGTGTTATACCTGTGTGGTCCCAACTCTTGTGGCTGCATAAGATCTATAGACCCTCAGGCTGGCAAGATTTAGCTCTGATACCACTGTAATATCCCCTCCAAATAGGAAATATAGAAACACAAAAACTCTAAACCAAGATATAATCGTTGTTGAATAAATTCAGAAAGATCACAATAATATAGTCTCTTAATAACAAATTACAGATTGTATCACTTGTCCTTCTAAATTATTACAATTGCAGTCCTCTAATATGCATATAAATATGAAATACAGTCTTGAAAACCCTGGCTTTGCAAATCTGGAAGTGCAAATTGAATTCTGGAAAGTCTCGGCCCTTCTGTGTCGACACACAGTCGCCGTCATCAGTCGATATCTCACCGACGTCGGTCTCTGTCGGTCGGATTTCTGCCGTCGTCAGTCTTCAGTCGACCGATGTCGGCCACTGAAAACCCTCTGTCTACCGAGGTCAGTTCCTGCACTGATCTGTACGAACCTGTACAGATTCTGTACGGCCGCAAATTAAGCACAACTTCCCTATTTTCAACCCCTGATCTGAAATATATGTCTCTAGCACAGTAGATCTCTAGCTGTATAATTTATTGAATCAAAACATAAAGCAATAAATACCTGGAATATCTGTGATAACTTCTGTGTGAAGTTATCTCTCAAACCTGAAATTTTGTGATAACCTATGGATGAAGCTATCTCTCACTTTGGCAATATATCAGCTGATATTCCACAGCCTCTTAATTGCACACACTGAAGAGGGAACGTTCTCCAATGCAAATGGAATCCTGGAACCCTAGGCTCAGTCTTCACAGAAGAAATTCTTCAAAATCAATAATCAATAATCAATAATAGCATACCCTCAATGGCCTCCATGAGAAACCCTTATACCCTCCAAAAAGATATGCTTGCCCTAATTAGGGTTTCTTAAATTAGAATTAGGGTTTCTAATTAAAATTAGGCTAAATAATTAATATTTGATTAAATCAATCAAATATTAATATCTCCCTCAATAAATGTCGGATCCACGAACCGATCGAAGCTAGTGAATCAGGGAGTGATTCCGCACATAACCATGCCACAATAAAGGCGCTCCGCTGCATATCAAATATCCCTAAAAAGTAGGAGCTCGGGCCAAATGTGTCTGAAATACCCTGAATAAAAATCAAATGAAGAAATCCTGTGAATCAAAGTCGAGCCAAGCTCCATTATGACCCTCTATCCATCTTATTAGCCTACGAAGGTCGCATAATAGGCTAACCATGAACTCAGAACATGTCAATTGAAAAGGGGACATGACATTTATTTATATTCATTTGTTTCTGATCACATAAGGGTTATGGTTCTAACTTAGAAAGTTCATGGGAATGACCAGTCAATAGCCTTCATGACTACCAATTTCAAAAATGTTGACCTCAACTATTCCCTGATTGACAAATAGGCATATGCACTAGTAAAAATAGTAAAAAAGTTTAGACATTACATTCTCAGAAATAAAGTACATGCTATCCTACTAGACCTTGTGATGAAACTCATGATGAGTCAAAATGAATTGGGTGAATGTAGAGGTAGTTGAATGTTAGTCCTAAAAGAGTATGACATAGAAATGAAAATAGCCAAGTTGGTAAGGTACCAAGGCCTCGTCTAGATGATTTCCAACACCAATCTTAAGCTATATGTCATGCAAGTTGAGTAGTGAGACTTCCAACCTAATGAATGGTATAATTATTTGATTCACTTGATAATTAATAGTGCTTATACAACAAGCCCTATAAGGGAATATAAGAGAGCCCTAAGACAAAAATATTGTCACTATTTGATCAAAAATAGAATATTATATAGAATAAATTTGAATGACTCTATCTAAGGTGTGTATCCAAGGAGTAGGCTTCTCAAATCATGAACACTTTCCATGAGAAACTAGGTAGTGGACATCCATCAAGAAGAAAAACAACCAATAAGACCCTCAAGGCTAGCTATTATTGGCCCACCATTTTCTAGGATGCTCATAAGCATGTAATTGAATGTCATTATTATCAAATATTTATCACCAAAGAACCAAATGTAGCCATGTCTCTATAGCTAATATGGCTGACAAACCCTGTTTGTACAATGGGGGTTGGCTTTTGTAGGAGTGATTAACCTCAATTCTTTTGAAGGCCACAAATATGTCCTAAATAGAATAGATTATTACATAAGGTGGACTGAAGCTGTAGTCACCAAACACTATAGGATAGAAGAAGTAATCAACTTCCTAGTGGAAAACATTTATACCAAATTTGGAACCCCAATATCCTTGATGTGTGATAATGGAAATGCATTTGTGTCCATAGAAATGACTAAATGGGCTTATGACAATGGCATTTCCCTAAGTTTCCTTCCAACCATTACCCCTAAGGAAATGGCATCTTTAAATATACCGACAAGAACCTGATTAATGCAATCAAAAAATTAGCTAAAGATAAACATAGGTCTTGGCACAAGCTCCTCAAATATGCCCTATGGGTAGATAGGATCAGAATCAATCAAGCCTTAAAGGAATAACCATTATTATTGGTGTATGGAAAAGAACCTATCTTTCCTATCACCCTCAAGTTTCCCACATTCAAATTTATGCAGGAATACATGGAGGAAAGTTAAGACATTAGAAACTCCAGGTTGCTAGATATCATTCAGATGGAAGATGCAATGGAGGAGGCCTTTGATAACTTTATCAATCATCAAGCCATGATAAAAATATGATTTGATAAGAGGTAAAAAGTGAAGGTATTCAGATAAGGAGACCTAGTCTTCCTTTGGGACAATGCATTTGAACCCAAGGGTAAGCATGGAAAATGTGCACCTCTATGGATTGGCTCATATCAGATTGTTGAAACATTTGGCAACAACACTTTCAAGTTAAAATACCTTCAAGGAGAAAAATTTAAGTTACCCACAAATGGGAAATATCTCAAACACTATTTTTTTGTTGCTTCCCTTGAGGTCCTCATGGAATAAAACCTATAAGTTTGGTTAAGGTTAGTGTAGTTAGAGTAGTTAGTTTTTTTCTTTTAGTTTTGTTTTTACATGTTTGTTTACTTTCTATTTTCCTTAATTTCCTTCTTCTTGGTTTGTCTATACATATTTATTTGCTTTTTTAATTATTTTTTTGTTTTCTTGTGCATTGTTCCTTAGCTCCAATAAGTCCTTTTGGATAGTCCAGTGCTCAGACTATCCTGCCTGCCTAAAGGTTCCCAAGATTTAAGAATGGGATGTAAACCTCATACATATGATGACCATATATTTGGAAGATGAAATTCGTGCTATAACATGGAGAAACTGGTAAAGGAAAATGAAATTCCCCTCATTCTATTCTAACTAAGCATCACCTTGACATAAGTATGGTTTGAAGAAGAGTTATACTTATGAGATGAAAGCTTAACTTATTAGGATAGATTCATATTTTCACTTAACAAGAAATCCTTGCCTGGGACAATGGTTACAACCATAGGTGATCATCTAAAAATCAATCACTTGACTAGAATCCTTAAAACCTAGCTACCTTGGTTTTCAACCCAGCTATAAGCATTAAATATATGTCAAAAGTTAAGAATTCAGTGCAAAATATGAAACTTTTTAAGCATAAGTGATTCAGGTAATCTCCACTAGGGATATAAATGCCTAGTTGGTAGTGGATAAAGGCCTTGAGTGAAGGCAAAGGAATATATATCATAGATATGGATTCCTATATAGAAGTATATCAATGCCCAAGCCTCCCTGAATTGAAAGAATAAACCCCCCCTCATGAATGCCTAAACAAGATGCTAGCTAGTGTAAATGATTAAATACATGAAACCTGAAAGTTATTTCTTGAATCCCATGGCAAATAGTAAGTGGAATCAATATACACACATAGCATCAATAAATCCTAATAGTTTAAGATCAATCTCATAGGTACAAATCTTATTTCAACCATGGATATATCTCAAGTGATGACATGGATCCAGTAGGATAAAGGACCTAATTATTAACCTCAACTAGAATCCATAGGTTCTAACATTTGGCTATGTTCCCCTTGTGAATCATCATTTTTTGGGGCAAACATACCCATAATTTTGAAAATTGGGGCCCTTGAGATGTTTGGAAACTTGTTACTATCAATTTTTTTATGCTCTAAAGTTTCATTAGAATTTGAAGATCATCCATTTGGTAAGATGGTATATTTTTTTCAAACATTAGTATGCCTAATGCTTCTTAAGTTTTATGCTTGTTGTGAGAAGTTCAAGATTCATGAAACACTAGTTTTTATTAGGCAAAAGATCCACTAGAGTTTTCTTGGCATTTAGTTTTCTAAGTTTTAACCTTGTCCCGTCTTCAGCAAAACCCTAAATTTGAAACCCTCAAATTGGAATTCAAATTATAGCAACAGTTATTTGGTAGGAATTTTGAAAATACATAGACTTAAGTCTAATTTTATATTAAGGCTTGGTCATGTTTATTATCATGACCAAACCTTAACATGAAATTAAACTTAAGTCCTTGTATTTTCCCCTTTAAAACATCATTGTCTAGACTTAACCGCCCCATGAAATACATTGGTAGGGTCCCCTTTTATTTTCCATAATTTGAGCCCCTTTTAACTAAAATTTAGCCTAAGATTTCATCCTAATACACCCTTCATATTTATTAATATGAATAAGGACTTATAATAAAATTTTGGCCTATGTATTTATTTAATCTTAGGTCCTCACATAACACTCATGATTGATTGAAAATATGACGATCATCAGTTCACCATGGGATCTAATCCAATAGAGTGAGGTAGGTCTTGACATTGGTTTAAAATAAAGGAATCCCTAAAGATCCAATGATACTAACTTCATCATGGGACCCAATCAAATGGTGCAAGTCAAAGATTGAAAATTTAGAATCCTACTAAGACACTAAATGGAAATCATTTGTACCAAGCTTCATAGGTAGAGGGTCCCACTCATTAAATTCAACCAATGGCATGTGACTACTCAGATATTAATCCAATGATCCTCACTTATCAAGATCAAATGAAGCATGTTGAGTCCAATATCCTAGGAAGCCCCATGAAGGCACCAGGTGGCACCCTCACATTCAACCATAGAGGCCTCATGGATTTAAATTTTACACTCTCATTCATGTTATTTGGCGATCATGAGGACGTTTACGACATTAAGGAGACCATAAATTTTAACATAGTTTAACCTTTTTACCTAGACAAAGGGAGCATGTTTCGAGTGTTATAAGGAGTTTTGCATTAATATTCTTCACATTCCTAACCTTTCATTTCTATCCAAAGAGGTGTTTTACTCTTCTTTCAAACTTAGGTTATACATTTAATCCTAAGTTTTATTTGACCCTCAGGACTAAGTTAAACTTTATTTATCTTGCAGGATCTAATGGCCCTCGCTTAGTCATACAAATTTTATCTAATGGTGCAAGATATTCAAACAAAACCTAGGAGGCCTAAGAACTCAACACATGGAAAAGACTTGGAGGTTGGAGATCATTGACATGATAATATGCTAGGTACCATAATTATGGGACTTAATGTTTATAGTGACCAATAAGATAAAACACCTAGGATTTATATTGACTGTTTATGTTGAATCTTTGGATCTTGATCCAATGAGGTAAAATAAAGGGTAGAATTCAAAGACTAATGGCTATATGTCCTTCAAAAAATTATGAAAAATGCCATAAAATGATGCTAAATGGATGCCACATAGGATCCACATATGTTAAAGATGACAAAACTTAGATTTTGTCCATCTAAAAAGGCAAAGGAATAAATACATAAGTCTTAATAAAATCAAAGGCACGAATGAACCTAGGTCCAAATCACCTCCACCATTAAAGCTCTCAGAAAACCTAGAAACCTACATATCATAAAAATATTGTGAACAGTCGAATCATAGTTAAACTTGTAAATCAATTCTAAGCAAGAGAAGGACAACCTAGAGACTTCTAAAAAGTAGGTGTTCGCCATTTTTTTTGAAATTTTGAGAAGAAATGGAAGTAGGTAGACAAAAATGGAGGGAGGAGACAAACCTTTACTTATCCACAAACCACCTGGGTAGGGATTTTAAGGACACAAAATTGGACAGCATGGCATTAAATAATGGATGCAAGAATTGGTCTAGGATCTTCTTCACCATAGAAGAGATGAAGCCCATCACTCAGAATGAGATGAGAATTGAGGTAGTCAACACAAAATACCAAGACTTGGTACCTATTCAAGTGTTGGCCTTCACTATGCAATGACTAAACCTAAGGCAATTCATTATATTGATGTGTTTACTTTGCTTTTTTTATTGCATAATAGCTAAGGACTGGATTGTAAAATATGTAAAATATAGGAAAATTTATTACATTATCCTTGTGTCCTTTGAGGGTTACTATAATCTCCCATGGTCCCATGTTGATTTTCCCTTAATCAAGATTTAGACCACTCAAAATGACCTTGACACCACCCTTTGACCTTGGCTCAATCAAGGAAATTATGTTTTCAAAAATTTCTAAGATACAATTCCAATTACCCAATTTAGAGAGGGGACTAGGGTTGTCATGACCTTATTAAATATGATTTCTAGGCTTGCCACAACTACTTATGTCAATCCACTTAGGTTTCCTATGTATACTTCCTATTTTAACAACTAACCTCTCCTATTGGGGATATGATAAGTATCCACCTAGGCTATCAGTTTGCAACCATCAAGAGGAAGACCATCAAGAAATTATTCATGATGTCTTACTTTTGTGATGCCTTCTTTGCCTCAACCAAGTTCCCTCACATAAAAATTTGGTCTCCTAGTAGTAGATTTTCTCAGCACTACTCCAAGATCCACATTTTCAAATATAGAAAGCACATGTAGTTCATTTGTGATGGCATTTACCCCTCTTTGGTTGAGGCTATCACTAGTTATCCAATGCCTATGATGCGCCTCATAATCAAAAGGCATGTGGAAATGATGGGATATGTATGGTATTATCTAGACTACACAATAATAAGGATTGAGGGAACCATGTCCTCACCCTTTAGATTACCTATATATGTCCCAATCAAGTTGCTTGAGTAAGAGATCACATTCCATATCCTCAATTGGATTGATGGAGTATGCAACGAAAAGAAGAAAGGCCTCTTCCACCCATTTCCATTGATAATTGGAAGATCTACATTACAAGATTGGAAGCAAGTGGACATCATGTCTAGGCAGAGAGAAGTTTTTATCTTTCGAATGGATTAATTAATAATGTGGGACCTTAAAAGGGTAGTGAAGAATCATCTAAAAGATAATAAAATGTTCAAGTAGGTATATGATCATTATCCTAGATTTTTCTACCACATTTATACCAAGGCAAGTAGATTTGAGGAGGTATTGGCAAGGTTAAAAGAGTGCAATGCCAAGATGGAACACATATTAACACATGAGAAGAAACCAACTAAGGATATTTGGAAAATACATAAACTTTAGTACCATTTACTACCTTCCACCTCTAGAACACCCTAGGGATCCCCTCAAACAAAATCATCTCAAACAAGGACCTTAGTAATAAACAACTAGAAGAGAGGCTAGGTGAAGTAACATCATCTTCAAGACCTCCACAAGAACCACCACCTCTGGTGAAACATGTAGACATGGTAGATCTTGAGACATATGAGATAGTTTAGGAGGTTTTATAGGCTCTTGAGGAAGCTTATGTCTCAGATAGGGGAAAATAAATGAAGAACCTAGCACCCAAGTAGGACAAGTTGTATAAACTATTAGACAAATGAAAGGAACTGAAAAAAGATAAGGGAAAGGAACATGAGTTGGCCTTAGCCCAAAATACCATTCAAAGGAAGAGGAGGACTAAGTTGGCCCTTATCCCTGCTAGTTCCAAAAGAATAAAGATCCCATTTATACACCTAGCCTAGGAGATAAATTTTTTTAGTCATGAGTTCCCATCCATGGGCTAGTCATCCCAGATTAGCTTATATATGGGAAACTCCAAAATATTCCCTCCATGGCCCATTCATGGGCATTGACACAAAGTATCAACATTAATGTGTAAGAGCAAGAAGAAAGGATAATAGTGGAGGCAAAAGGGGTTAGTGGCAAGAGAATCGATGCTCCAAGAGAATCTAGTGGTACCAAAGTTGAAATTTTAGAAACCACCTGATTGACTAAGCCTACCACTATAGTATACTTCAATCCAAATACCACAAGGCTAGATAAGATTACCATAAGGAAAGCTATGGTGGGTACAAAATAGTTCACCTTTTAAAGGGTGGAACAAATATGGTAGGAGGACAAGCATTGGGATAACATCAAATACACCAGGAGGATGTAGAGAGCTTGGTTGGAGCCTAGTTATCATAAGAAATGGTAGGAATTAGGGATTGAAGCAACATTTGAGGAAGGAGAATCAGGACCTTGAAACCCAGCTCACCCTCTCGATCTTTGAGGAAATTATTAAGATGTTAAATGGATCATTTTTTTACATCTTTGAGTCCTTGAAGGCTATGAAGCTTAGATAGAATGCCTTAATATAATAAGCTCAAGTAGATAAAGCATTGGTCATCTGACAACAGACTTCAAAAGAATAAATTATTAAGATCATCAATGTGTAGGTAAAGAGATAGATCGTAGACTTTAGGACTATTAGTCTAGGACACTTAAGTGTAATCCTAGGCATTTTTATTGACAAAGTGAAATATTTGAGCACATGTCACAACAATGTTAGTGAGATTGTAAGATAAGTTGAAACTTTGATAAGCAAGATTGACAAAATCTTGGGAACTATGCTAATAGATCCTTCACAACCCACTACTATGGGGTTGATTATTGATGAGGAGTTTAACCAAAGAGCCACTACCACCATCCAAGAAATAAAAGGGAAAAGCCAAGGCCAATCCAGCAATGAAAACTATATAATCATTAATATTATCTTCAATTTAGGGGAGTGAATACCATAATCCTAGAGCATCAAGGAGGTCATTTTGAGAAATAACAAAGAGTTTAACAAATTGACAAACCAAGAAGATGGATGTTTGATAAAGCCTGTAGTGGATCTAGAGATAATCAATGAAAAACATACTAAGGCTAAAAACATCCTCTGACAAAGACAACTAGGAGGCCTATCACCAGCTCAATATAAGATTTTATGTATTATGATTTTGCATACATTTTATAAAAGGGAATATTTTGTTGTAAAAGTATATACTAGTTTGTTAGAATATAGTGTTTTGGGTCAATCCAACATCGAAGAGTCACATGTATGATACAATTTTCATACAAGGATAGTTGTCCTTATCGTATGCATATGTATTTTGAAAAATGACTAGTATACTACCTATGCTTTCTATAAATAGGTAGGGTTACCATTTTTAAAGGGAAATAATTTTTGAGAAAAAAATGTTCTTGGAACAATTAATATAGGTAATGAATTTTGAAAAGTTTATCTATACGGTTTTTCTAAGGGTTACTAGCTTTTCTCTCAATTGCTTTTCTAGATATCAAATTTGAATAGTTTCTTTAATTTTTGAATTGCAATCTTATTATAGGGTTGCTAATCTGTGATATGCTAGATTAGTTGAAAAGATCATAAGTTGTTTAACTTTAATTTGTTTTGCATCAAAGATGTACATTGGCTATCTAGGTGTAGTAGTAAAACATTAAAGCATACTTGGTTCTTAATTTTATTTTCAACTTATCATTAGAAGTTCTCCTAGTTGAAGTGAAAATTGAGAATTAGCTATTTTACAATACATACTAGTTTAAATGCATGTTCAGTCAAATGAATCTTTGTCGTAATGTTTGAGATAAATATTAGCAATCACATTTTATTCTTTTATGGCTTGCCCTTCTTTTTTACGCCCATTTTTTTAATAACTCACTATAGCTTAGATCTCATTATCAAATATTCACTTATATTATTGTAGTTTAAAACTTTGATCAAGATTCACTAGAATTCACAAAATGCTTAGATCAAGGTGGCTCCCACCATCAAATCATATAAATATTGTGGAACAGTCTACCTTGCTTTGCTACTATTTTACCACAAGCACCATAATTGCCAAATACCTACAACTCATGCTTTGAATTCTTAGGATTATAAAATGAGAAGTGTTCTTAAAACACTAAGAGCACATGTGGCACACTTAGATGGATCAATAGGTTATAACTATGGTCAACATTGATTTAATGGGATGCTAACAAATTTCACAATTTAGGGAACTTGATGAAAATTTTAAATCCCAGTAATGGATGCTACACATAAAATCTCAAACAAGATACATATCTTCATTAGTCACATTAGCATTAAATCAAAACATAATATTGAATACACATTTTGATAGAGAATTAAAGATGATAAATAGTTCATGAATGATGCCCAAGATTTGATTTTCTCCCTTTCATAACTTTTGAAATAAACTTAAACTCTAAAACCAACCTTAGTATTGTGCACATTTTATTAATATTAGTGTTTCTAAGTTTGGTATAGAGCATAAATAAATGTCTTAAAAATAGCGTGTCCCTATTTGAATCTTGAGAATGGGGTGTGTTGGGGAACAAAAAATTGTGACTCAGTGGGGAAATCATCCAAAGTATTTTAAAAATTAGAATCTTATTTAATGCATCATAATATAATTTTAGTACCAAAAAGGAAAAAATAAATAAACCAGTCAGTTGGAAGAGACTCCAATTTCCACATGAAACATACCAAACATCTCCATTCCTTGGATCTATGTATGATTTTTAAAATAAAAAAAATCCCTTGTTATGAGAGTTTTTATAGAGACCTATATATACATTATAAGTTTAATTTTTATTTATGATTTATGAAAAAAATAATAAGGAAGTCTTGGGCATTGGCCTACTTCTAGCTAGGTGTCCATATCCCTAATAGAAATACATATAATTTTGATCTAAGCTTTACTCTATTACTACTCAGGCATCTATATCCCAGTTAGATATTAATTGATTCACCTTTCATCCTTATGTTTTTATGATTATTATTTTATACAAAAATGAAAAAAGGGTTAAGAATCAGCATTAGTTGGGTTTATGTATAATAAAATTATTTATGTCAATACATCCTTATCAATATGTATCAATTTTAATGTTTATTATCCCTCATCCAAGTTTTAGCATGTAATAATGTAGTTTATATCTAGAAATGAAAGTTATTTATAATATTTGGAGTATATAAGAATAAATTACAAAGGCCTATTGAACTTATTCAATCTACTTAGAACTCAATTTAAGTCATAACACATATGTCAATTCCAAAACCTTGTGTACTATGAGAACAAATCCTAGTAGATGTCATTTGTGCTCTTGTTGAATCATCCTCTTTCTTTTGGCATGTCTTTCAAAATTCTAGAAAAATAAATTGGTTGAACTATTCTTTAGTCTTAAGAAAACTAATCTAAAAATTAGAAAAACTAACTATGAAAGCAAATGTGAAAACTAAGAAATTAGTCTAAGAAATTAAGAAATATTAATCTAAGAAAATGATAAAATCATGAAATCTATTATTTAAAGTGCAGAAATTAATCTAATCCTACTTCTAATAGAACTCAAAATTATTCAAAATCATCTCTATTTGGAGCAACTATGAAATAATGCTTCAAAAATTATCTATTGATTGGAAAAGTGAGGTCATTGCCTTGGATTTCCTTTAGAAACAATAAATTGTTACCTATGATTTTAGATATTTGGTATGGCACAATCCATAGGGGATTAAACTTATCATGTTGCCATTTATTTTCATGTACTTTATCCCACAAAATCACTAGGTCTAAAATCATGAAATCCTTTATTTTAGATCTTTTATCAAACCACCTTTTAATAATGTCCTGGTGCTTATTAAAGTTATGCATTACTTTAGTTCATGCATCTTCCATTTGAACTATGTCTAGTAATTCGGATTGGATTCCTTCATATTATCTTATAGACTCTTACATGGCATAATATGTTGCTAGCTTAAAAGTAATAGGAAAAATTCATTGTTGTCCATACACTAGTAGAAAAGGTGAAACCTTGTGGATTTGATTATGCCCTGTTCTATCTACCCATAGTGCAAACTTTATTATTAGATTTCATTCTCTTGATTTATTTGGTGATGAATTCTTGATGGAATCCATTCGATTATTATTATTGGGTAGTTGATTCATTCCACCAAGGATACTAATTTGAGGAAAACTTCATGGTAATCCCACTCAATAAATTATGTATATTGAAAGGCTAGACCATTGTCATAAACTAGTGAAATTTGAGTGTTAAAATGGGTCAATATGTATTATTCCAAAAAATTAACCACATTTAATACTTTATAATTATTTGGGGCTATATTCTCTATCCATATGGTATAATAATTAGTGGATGTTAGGATAAACTTATGTCTTGCTAACAAATTTGGGTTGATCACCCCAACAAAGTTGAGATCTAATTTAATAAAAGGGTGTCCCTCAATGACTGGTTGTAAAGGCATGGCAGCATGCACTTTAATTTTTCCAAATACTTGACATTCATGTCATGTCCTAACATTCTTATAGGGATATTTAAAAGTTGTAGATGAGTTGTAAAAGGAAAACCACAAGTCATTAACCAAATAGCACAAATGCAATAAGCATACCAAACATACCTTAACTTGGCTAGGAATTTAAATGCCATGACCATTTATAATACACCATTCATATATTTAACTCCATAAACTAGGGTGAAAACTAACTCATCAGGATATACCAATATGAACATGGACACATTCATGCAAAATACCCATGTTGGGGACATGTTTAACTCCCTAGTCATTAGGGAAGAAATTATGGCTCTTACATAAGTCCCTTTGAAAAATATTGTGGATAGTATGTATGTGTACCCTAATCCAAACCCAATTGGATCACATGTATAATAGAGTAACTCACAACAAGTTTCCCCTACAAACATCTTAAGTGGTTCAAAATAATAGGGGCAAGATTATCTAGCTCACAAATACAACAAATGATTACTCCTCCACTAACTAATGCTTCAACTACACCACATGTAGTAAGTAACCAAACACATACCAACATTCCATCCCTATAGGGGGTGACCAATCCTCCACCTCAATAGGTGGTGAACACTATTCTACCTCAATAGGTGGTAACTAATTTTATACAATAACAAATACAAAGTAATGTGCCACCATAACAAGTGGTAAATCCATTGTAAATTTTGTCTAATCAATAATTTATCCTTATTAGTCAACAAAAGCTAGTGGCTAGTTAGTAACAACTACCAAACATTCAAAAATTACTAAACAAGAAAAAAATGTTAACCCAACAATAGCTTATTAACCCCTCTAGGAAATCATTGCCTCTTTCCCAACAAATACCTCACATTCAACAATTGATCAATATGTAACACCTTCACCAATATATCCTTAAGCAACAATGAATACCTTTTATATAGTAGGGTTTGACTAGTCAATAACATGTTCTTATTGAAGCCCAACACACACAATAAATTCCATAAAGCCAAATACCTTCATCCTATCCACATTTTCCTCCAAATTAGAGTCATATTTCTAATTGTATCCATATTGCTTACCAAAAACATATACCATATCATCAATACAATCCTAACCAAATGATATGTATTCCAGGATGATCAATCAACTAAGATAATATTTTGTAATACCATATTCATCCATTGTAACCTAGTCAAAGAAATCCACCTTTCATAGCCCAACTACAACCAAAATAAAATATGCCATATAGTTTTATATTCTAATAGTTGCAATAAATGAAGGATGCAATTGCTAATATTCAGATAGGGAAATTGACAAACAAAATTAAATTAGATGAGGTATGTTCATATCCATTCAACATGAAGTACCATAAAATACCATTTCCTTTGAGTTATATGCCACCAAATTTTGATAAATACAACAAAGGTGACTCTAAACATCATTTGAAGGAGTTGTTTGTTGGTTTCTATCCAGTGCCTATAACGATATCTACTTAATTCTCCTTTTTCTCATAAGTTAAGCTAGATGGGCCTTGAAGTGGCTTCTCAAATTGTCAAAGAATTATATATCTAACTTTTATGACATTTTAGATAAATTTGTACAACATTTATCCTATAATATTGAACATGAGATTATTGTGGTTAATTTGGGTCAATCTATACAAACTATTGGTGAGAGTTTTGTAAGCTACTTGAAATGGTGGAGAGCACTTGCTATCTGTTTCATGCACAATTTACTTGATAAACAATTGATAGTTGGGTTTACCAATAAATTACAAAATGAGATATCTTATCACCTTGAGCTTCAGTGTGCTCACATATTTTAGGAGATCATTGAAAAGAGTATATAAATTTATATACTCTTTTCAATGATCTCCTAAAATATGTGAGCATATTTTAGGAGATCATTGAAAAGAGATATCTTATTGCATTCTCCTAACCAAAACTAGAATCAAGTCCATAATTAAAACCAAAACCAAAATTAGACATACGGTCCTACATCACATCAGGATAATGCTTTTGAAAAACATAAAGCCTATAACTATGAGAACACTATTATCATTAATGGAGTTACTGAATCACACCATGTCCAAATCATGCAAACACAGTTAGTACAACTAAATCCATATATATAAACACCTCTATAGATGCAACCAATTCCACAAGCATAGATAGATCCATAAATGTAGCTAATTCCACATATGAAACCACTTATACCTCCTCATTTTTAAACACCTCCTATAAGAATAAGACCTAGTGATAGGATCATTAGTTATCTTGGAGAATCAATTAAGTCTAGAGAGATCAAGTTGGGTAGCAAGGCTTCTACTTCCAATTAGAACCTGGTTATTTATTAGGATCCTTTTCCAAAACATACACTAATAATAAAAATCAACAACTACAAAGGCCACCTCCATAGTAGTAACAACAAAAACAACACTATCAATAACAACAACAACAAGAATAATAATAAAAAACATTGAAAATAACAACAAAATGGTTAAAACCAAGGTTTAAATGATCCATATATTCAAGGCACATATCACATCATCACATATGACTAAAATAAAGTTATAGGTTTTATTTCAAGAGATCATATAGCCATAATTACCATCAAACCTAGACCAACTACCAATCAACAATTACCATTGCCTCATAATTTTTATTAGCCTCCCTATGTTGATAATCCTCCTTTGACCTGTGACCACAACCAAGCACAACAAAATCCAATGATTACCATCCTAATAACTTCTCCTTCTTCCTTTATTTATAATGGCCCTTTAACCAATTTAGATTTCACAATCATAACTTGATGAAATAAAGTCACCATTCCAGGCCCACATCTACCTTCTACCAATGAGCCCATTAAATCCACTATGCCATCTAAGAGAAAGCCAATTACCAATACTAAGGATAAAATGTATGATATTATGGAGCAACTGTAAAATACACAAACACAAATCTCTATTTTATATTTGTTGCATACCTCTACTATCCATGATAAATATCCTTCAAAAAATCTTGATCCAATCTTAAGTAACAAATTACATTTCACTATATAAATTACAAGATTTGGTTAGAAACCTATCTCCTAGCCAACAATTAAACTTCGACTAAAGTGATATGTCGTCCTTGGTCCCTCTCCACAATAACTCATTTTACAAAAAAAAATCATAGCATGACACAAAGTTAAGTGTGTCCTCATATAAAATGGATTGAGGCCCAATATTATGTCTCTATAGTTAGTCAAGCATTTGGGATAACAAAATATAATATTTAGCTAGAGACCATTACGATCAAGGTGTATGGTAATGAAGAACAAGAATCAGAGAGAATAATCTTTTCTAGTTATCATTGGGACCTTGACCCATGATAAACTTTTCCATATGTTGGGCCTAGATTTATCATACAACTTGCTTCTAAGCTTACCATGGATACATTAAATCTATGTAATACCTTCCACATTACACCAATGTATAAAATTCCCATATTATAAGATGGAGGTAACTATTCCTATATATATATAACCATAGCAATTACTCAAACATCTAGAAACTAAGTATGAAAGTTATAATTACCATTTTAACCTAGACCCTAAACCTAAGACGAAAAAATAATACTCATTAAAATGTTTGATTATAATTATATAGACCCAAATAGCCTTGCCTCTACTTCTTATATTCCCCCTTTTGATATATATAATCATTCTACCATCTCTAACAAATGCCCCATAGAATACATCATGCATAATGCATTACATGTAGCTAACCTTCCACAAACCTGTAAATTCTATGGAAGACCCAAAGCAAAGGTTGTTCATATGAAATGGTGAAATAAAGGCAAGTTTAATACCCTAGAGCCTATTATTCTCACATCAACCACTAGCCAAGAATAAGACCCATTTTCCAAAGATTATTTTTGTCTTTATAATAATGACTTGGATGACTGTTACCAAAGCAAAAGGTATCTCATCCCTTTTTGGAACATGGATAATCAAGATTATAAAGGTAAAGGCCTAGGGGTAGATCAACAAGGTACTATTGAGCCAATTTTTTGTAACTAAATAAAAGGGAACTCATGGTATTAGATTTAATCCACTTGGGGTTGACCTTGCATAATGTATACATGTTCCAACACCAATGACTAGTAACAATGATGTCAGTAGCGATGTAGAGTCTAACTATAGTGTATATAAGGACTTAGTCAATACCAACTTATTTAACCCTCATGACTTATGTACCATTACACCTATCATTAGTCTATCCCCACTTTTCCTTCAACATCCACAACTCATCAACTTGAACCAAAAAGAATTCATAGTGTCACTTGATGAGTTCAAAAATGATGAGGATATTTGTGACTTTATAGGTTTAAGAGACCACAATCCTCTTGAAGATCATAAACATAGTTTTTATATAAGATTAGATCCTACTACCTATTTCAGAGAGAGGATGAAATTCCTTTGCCAAAAATTAAAATAAAATCAAACTTTGAGGACCAAAGGTGAAAACCTCTTTGAGGTACTTTTAGACTAGGCTAAAAATAAATAAAAAGGCTAGTCTCTTGATGAAAACCTATTTTAGCTACCATTAGTTGGGAATGTTCACCCTTAATTTGATGAATCTATTGATGCCACCAATGCCACAATCATATTTGGGTATGAAATCAGCTAAGAATAATAAGGATCCTTTGAACATATTGTCCAAGAATGTCCAGATGTATTTTTTACATGGCCCTTGCGACCATTTGGTGATTTTGATCCATCCTATTTATGGAAACTTGATGAGCCAATCTGATCAAAGGACTTTGATATTGATATAAAATTCACTTTTTTGATAACTCTCTTGTAATATGGTTCTACACTTCTTGTGGAAGACACTTCTTAAGTAAACGCTAGAACATTAGATGATCCAAATTGGATCAAACTAGGCATGTATCTCACTGAGAAGAAGCATGAAGTCCTTATATCCCTCCTTAGGGATTTCATCAACATATTTTCATTGGTTTATTATAAAATTATAGGAATGAATGCCACCTTATTTGTGCATAATCTTATTTTACATCCTGATGGCAAAGCAAAAACTGACAAAAATTCATCCTTATATTATTATTTAGCCAGGAAAGAACTAGAAAATATCTTAAACATAGGATTCATTCATCCTATTGATTAATCCGAGTGGATCTCCAATATTGTGCTAGTTAATAAAATTATAGAAGGTATTAGATTATGAATTGATTTCCATGAAATTTACAAGGCCTTCCTAAAGGACATCTTTCCTCTAATGAATATTGTCATTATTGTTGACTCCAAAAATCGGTATGAAATGATTTATGTCATTGATGGTTTTTCAGGATACAATCAAATTATAATTTCACTAGAAGATGAACACAAGACAATTATTCACCACTACTTGGGGAACATTTGTTTACCAGGCCATGCCTTTCAGCCTCAATAATGAAGGGGAAATGTACCAATAGCCCATGATGATAATTTTACATGATATGATGTACGATATAGTCAAATACTATATTTATGACATCTTGGGTAAATATAAGACCCATTTTGAACATCCATGTATGATTCATAATATTTTTGAATGGCTTTGGGAGTACAAGGTAAGACTCGATCCTAAAAGGTGCATATTTAACATAACATATGGAAATTTTATAGGCTTATTATCTCTTTTAGGGGCATTGATTTTAATATATCAAAATTCAATACCATTATTAAAATTTTAGCTTTGTACACTTTGAAACAACTTTGCAATTTGTAGGGTAAAATATAATCAATCAAATTCTTCATATCCCAATTAGCCAGCAAATGCCATCCATTTACCAATTTTATGAATAAGGGTACTACTTTATCATGGAATTCAAATTTAAATAAGGCCTTTAACCATTTGAAATAATACTTGGCCAATCCACCTATTATATTACCACCTATGCCAGATAATCCATTACTACTCTACCTCTTTACAACTAAAAATACCTTGAGGTACTTTTGGCCCATCATGATGAATATGGGAAGGAACATTTAATCTATTACATAATTTTCACATTGTTCATCTATAATAACAATTATAAATTTATCAAAAAATCTTATTTATCTATGGTCTTTATAGCCCAAAATTTATGCCACTACATGTTAAATAATAAGACCATTATCATTGCCAAAGTAGATCTACTCAAGCATCTACCTTTAAAAATAGATTTATAGGACCATATGGATAAATTTATTTTCTTATAAGTGAGCTCAATATTGAATATGATAACCAAAAGTATTTCAAGGGATAGATAATCATCGAATAGATTACTAAAGCTCTTCTTCCTGATACTCAACCACTTATGTTTGTCTTTTTAGATGAGTCCATTATCACCATACAAGAAACACCTCTTAAAGAGCAACAATGAAAACATTATTTTGATGTTTATTTCATGTCTCATGGCTTAGGATTAGGACTATTATTCATAACACCACATGGGTGATCTCGTTCCCAAATCCTTTTATATCAACTTTGTTTGTACCAATAACATGGTTGATTATAAATCACTCATTGTAGAGATTCATTTATAAATATAGTGGAACACTCAACGTCTATTGGTTTATGGATATTTATATCTTATCATTAAATAAGTCACAAACCAATTCAGACCAAGGATGAGAAGTTTGTACCTTATAAATCCATCATGGACACTCTCAAACAGTAAATTTCCTAGCTTTGTTTTAATTAAATACCTTGATAAAATAATATATTAATGTATGCCATGGATATAATTGGTCCTATGATCCTCATCATCGATAAGGCAAGATATTATTATTTCCTCATTGAACATCTTAGTGTGCCATCCCATGAACCATCGACCGTCAACATGATATCTAATATTGTTGGTCCCAAATCTACCTAATATACTGAACTATATAATTACCTTCATGACCAATTCATTCCACCTAACCTATCTCAAAAAATACAAAAAGCCTTCATCCACCAAGACTTTCATTATACCTTACTTTGACCTACACTCTCTAGTAGAAGCTTTGATGTAACTCTACTCTGTTATTTAACCTTGATAGAATGTGGACTAGCATTCATGAAATTTCATGAAGGGGGTTTTTAGGCCACACCAGTCAGTCCATCCTTGATAAAAAAATTAATGTGTATTGGTTTATCATGGAATCAAATTTAGATACTTATGTTAAAATTTGTAAAAAATTCAAAAGCATGCAAATTTGATACATGTTTCATCCTGAACACTCAAGTGAATGACTATGCTATGGCCATTTTTAATATGGTGACTCGACCTTGTAGGAAAGGTTAACCCTACTTCCTTAGATATCCATAAACATATCATTACCACCACATATTACTTCACTAAGTGGTTGAAATCCATTCCCCTCACTTGTGTGATAGGGAATAAAATATCCAAATTCATTTTGAATCACCTCATGTGCCACTATGTTATCCCTCTGACATTTTATTTGATAATGGTAGTTCATTTAAAACCAAGGAAGTCAAATCCCTTTATTTTGAATATAATATTACCCAACCTTTTTCTATTAGATATTACCTGCAAGATAATGGATAAATAGAGGCATATAATAAAACCATTATCAATATTATAAGAATATCTTCAATGATGTTGATCATGATTGACACTTCCAACTCTTTTGCACCCTCTAGGATTACTATACCAATTTTTGAACTCCATTAGGATCCATGCCCTATTCCCTAGTTTAAAGAATTTAACCCATTATTCCTATAAAGTTAAAGTTACCTTCTCTATGAATTTCATGTAAACATATATTTAATGATGAGGATTATAGAATAACTCATCTAAAAGAGCTATAACTACTAGAGAAAAAAATGCATGGCAGCTATGAATTATCTTCAAGCATACCAAAAGTAGTTATGTGTTCAATATAATAGGAATGTGAAATACAAATAATTCAAGCTTGGTGATATTTTACTCAAATAAAGGTAGAAGAACACAATGTTAAACACAATAAAAAGGGCATGTTTAATCTTGATTGGTTAGGACATTATGTGATTATTTCTAACTATGGTTTTTGAGCATACAGGTGGGATATGATAGAAGGAGATGAACTTGATGAACCAATGGACATAATCCATCTCAAGTAATTTTTATCTTGAGTGACCAGAGGTATTGTCTATGAGTATCATTTAAGTTGTGTCATAGCATCACCTTATTTTTACCATATTGTATACCTTTCTCCCTATACAATCTATATTGCCAAAATTTATGTTTTAGCTCCCATATTACCATTTTGAATTTGGTTATAAGTTATTAATACTTTAGAAACTTTTAGTGGTTAAATTAATATGTTGTTTCAGTGGCTTATTCATTATTACAACTCTTTGGGTGCATTATTTTAAAGAGGGGAGGTATCTTGAGGCAATATGATAATGGTTTATAAATTACATCCTTCATTTTAGTAAGAATCTATATCACTTACATATGACATTGTTCCATATAGACTAGGGGAAACCTACCTATATCATGTTATTTTTTATAGGCTAGGGGAAACCTAAATGTATCATGTTGTTTCCTATAGCCTAGGAGAAACCTTTTACCATGCCTTGCCTTATGATTCTTTCATACCCTACGATTTTCCTATTCATGACATGTTTTTATTTAGTTGAATTCCTCAATGTGGGGTTAATTATAGTGGATTGAGGTCTATTTTGACTATGTAGGTAGTGCTCAGTGTTTTCTAAGGTCATATTAGCCACCCTTGTTCCCATGTTCTCATTATTTTGAGAGCACTCTTAAGAAATGCTATCATTATTTTATGATTTAACCCACTTTGTATCTCATAATTATCCATTGAGTTGAGATGGATAAAAAGGACCCAAAGACATGGAAATATGCCAAAAAAAACTCCTAAGAAATCTTTTAACACTAGGCCGTTTAGATTGTATTCATGTTACTCAGTGGTGCATCTCCTAGTCGACATGTATAACTAAATCTTTTGCATGGGTCATAGCATGACCATTTCCATTTTCATAAAATTCCCTTTTGTCTTTCAATGTGGTTTTAGCTGAAACCATGCTCTTACAAATTTTCAAGTTTTTTTACCTAACGTTCTCACAATCATGAGTGCCACCCATTTTGTTTCATGATCTTGTCATTTTGTGAGCCCATTCCTATTTTTATCTATGATCAATCTTTTTTACTTGTCATCAATTTTATTCTCTTCATAAATCTTGGAAGAAATAAATTTGGCCTAAATTCCATGTTGGAGTTCATGTCCATGGGTCTTTGTAGGTAGTGTCCACTTGCCCACTGCATCTGGAGTTAGCTCAACCACCCCTTCCTTATTCCTGAATTCCCCCTTCTTGTGTTGTCATATATGTGTTGTTTTTCCCTATAGCCTAAGAAAAACCTTTTTCCAAGAATAAAACTTCTATTACACATGAACTAATGGTATCAATAAGTAGTTAGTTCATTACTTTTATGTATTTCATTTATTTCTTGTGTTTGCCTTATATTAGATGTTTGTTTCATGTGTCTTAGATTAAATTGTTTATTGGTTTTATGTTTGTTCATTTTAAGTGTTGTGTGTCTAAGGAAAATTAGTTTACACTTGAGTATTTATTACAACTTGGGCTTGAGTTGTTTAATTTTTGAATTTAGATTGTGTTTTTATGCCTCCCTTCCCCTCAATTGCCAAAGGCTTATTACACTTAATTTTCACTTGAGTCTTGATTAACCATATCTTGTACTTGAGTTGTGATTATTTTTTTTCATTCCTCCACTTAGTTTTTTGCATTATATTCACACTTAGGTTTTTATTGTTCATATATTACACCTAAGTGGTTTATATTTGCATTTAAATTAAGGTTTACATGCTTAACATACACATTGTTATTATAGTTGTCTGTAACTATGAAGCATAATATCATAAGATATAACACAAATCAGGCCAAAGAAGCTCCTATCTAAGGTGGACCTAACTTTTATTTTGATCTCTAAGGGTGGAAATAGAAATCTAGTATCTAAGGTAGAACTTTTTAGTCTTATAGGTATATCCAATGTAACTCAAGTGATCTTACCAAATAAACTAAAAGGTTTCCCTCCTTATATCACCAAATAAATTATTGTTTATGTGGGTTTTATACACACCACATAACCTTATGGAGTAACCTCTAATTTTTTAGGATTAGTGACAAAATATTCACTCCAAGGCATGAGTTTCAATAAATTGGATATTGAAAATAATCTAGTGGTCAAATAACAATGAGCGAAGTAATTTTTTACCTTATATGGATCAGATATGGCATGAGCCTATACCTACTTGAGATAGATGGATAAATGGTGAATCTAAACTAAGGTGGGTATAATAAAAGTAAACTTCAAAAATAAAAAAGGGTATGGTAGAAAATAAGGTTTGTGAATCAAAATAAGATGAAACCCTTCTAAACTAGATCTTGAACAAGGGGTTGGAAAACTAGTCAAGAAACCAATGCTTGTTGTAAGTTATTATTATCACATAGACAATAAAACATAGTTAAGATTCCAAGGAAATAAAATAAAGTAAACTTTAGTTCACATAATCAAAGGTTATTATGTTTTTGATATTGTAATTACACATCTACAAAAGGAGACAATGATTATTACACATAAAGCATTTAAATTAGCTACTTCACAATAAGAATAACTAGATTAGAAGAACACTTTAACATAACCCAAAGACTAAAATACCAGAATAATGAAACTTTTTATATGAATCACAAGTTTGGAGAAGAACATTATTACCACATAAGATAAATTTTACAGAACAACCTTTAAGATTTATTGTTTATTTCGATAGCCAAATTATCATCCCTTTAATATTAGGAGGATACAAGTATATGTAATCTCGGGGAGGGTTTGTCTCATCCTCTAAGAAAATTCTAAATTTAAATTTCCAATTTTAGAACTCATGAGCAATATGCATGTAAAAGATACAAAATAGATAGATAGCCAAAACTACATAATTATAATATACACATATGCATGCTCAAAATAAATTGAAGATCTATGTCTTTTTAGTAATATAATATGTGAAAATATTAATATTCATATTTAACTATGTTTTTCATTAAGTGATCATGACCTCCATATGGACAAAGGAAAACTAAAAGGAATAAAATTTACATGTGAGTTACACATTACTTCTAACTTATCTTAAAGACACAAAAGTTTAAGAATTTTACTTGACATTGCTACCCTTGTGTCGTATATTTTGATGGTGGTTATCATTTACACATATCCATTTAATCAAGAAATTTATTTACTATGTATTTTATTACAAATGTATAAAATCAATAATTTTTTAATAATAAATATTCATTTATGTTTTAACCTTTTAAAAATTATCTATTGTAAATCCTATGTTTGTTAAAGACAAGAGTACACTAAATCCAAAAAACAATATGCAATAAATAAAATCATTTATTTTATAAATAATTGACTATATTTGACTTATCTAAAAATAGAAATAAATATTACAAGTAAGAACTTAGCTAAAAAACAACTAAGATAGATAATCTAGGTGCAGGAAAATGAGGTGAAAGTTGATTTGAGTGTCATAGACTAGATCCTGATGTTAGAACCCTTCCTAGATAATGGAGACACATTAGGATAATAGTGTCATTATAAATGTGGTGATAATTTCTTAATATTTGGGGTACTATCTTTTGTGCAGGACTATCCCAAGTTTCTGGGTGTACCTGTGTCTGCATATTTGATGTATGTTCTTGCATGAACAAGTCTAGAAACCTTGTTTTTTTATTGTAATGATTGATTTAGTGAGAAAAATATAATCCTCCTTGTAACTATGGCATCCAGTTGGCATGAGATAAAAAGTGTGTTTATTACTAGGGTAGGCTAGACAATCTCAACACCCTACTAGTAAGAGAGTTTCCTACATACCAATATTTTGAGGAGGGATCAAGCTTGATTTATTTATCCCCACCTAAGTAATAGTGAAAGTACAAGTGATGATATTATTAAAGTGTCCATGAGTGCCTTTAATGTGATTGAAAGTATAAATATGGGTAATATGATCTTAGGGCTACTGTAGATGGTAGTATGTATAAGTAGGGTAGAATATGGATTGATAACCTTAATTGTGCACAACTTTTTCTAAGTCTGAATGTGTATTTTGCATCTAATTTCAATCTAGTGGTTAGAGGGCTAACATTCATGTATTTATATTGTTTTTTTGCTTATGCAAGTGATAAAAGATGTCTAGGCTTACCCTAGGAGGTTATAGTTTTGAAAAGATGTCCGTTTAGGAAATAAAGAGGAAAAGGACATTAGTTCCATTTTTTGGGACACTATCTCCATGTGGCGATAATGTGTTTATTATGTCACTAATGTCCAAATGGTAGAATACTAGGCACAAAGGTCCAAGATCAAGAAATGAGGGTCTGAGACTACTTTAGGGATGACTAGGGACACATGTGACTAACATAAAGGTTAGATAAGTATGATAATAGGCTATAGGATAGGTCTAGGGATAAGCTAAAGATAGGTAGTCTCAAGTAGAATTATTATCACTAAAATACCACTTTTAGGTGATTACATTTTCCCCCTTTATTCTATAAATGCAACAAAGTGAGATGACCTGGATAAAGGAAAAAGAAGTGTACCTAGACTTACCAAGGAAGTGAAGCCTATGAATCTGGATCTGGGTATTCTAAGTATGTGAATCATTCTCCAATGTGTTTTTTTTAAATGAAACATTCATAAATTAGTCCTTAAGATATATCAAAAGCAAAAGACTAAATTTATTAAAGAAGTAAAATTATGTAAATAGATAGGAGAAAGAAAAGGAATGAATACACTTCACTAGGTACATGAACCAATCCATAAACTTGGTGACAACCTATGTGTGTACATGTATATAGTGATCAAATGATGGATAGCTTAGAGTGAGCTAATGGCTTACTAAATTTACATGTGTGGGTGGATAATTAACCCAAGTAGGATATGACTCCATCATTTCCTAGTCATGTGTAGTATATGACTTCAAAACTCAACTTCATGAAGTACCTATAAAATTCTAATTGGGTATGTCAGCACTGTAGCCATTCAGGTATATTAGGTAGATTTAGGTCACTGAAGAATGCCAACCACTATAAATGGAGTAAGGTGTGAAATTAGTGTGAATCCTAGAACATGATGTCAGGTGTATATATCATAGAGAATGACATGTAATTTTTCATTTTATCTAATTAATCGATGTGTAAGTGAGCATGTAAAAAAAATGTGTCATGCACATGCCCCCAAATCTAATATCTAAGGATATGAATTCTTGACTGAACTATAATAAATTGTACTTAAGTATTTGAACTAAATTTAGGAATGGTCATACCATGCATGATACCCCCAATCTGAGAAAACTAATATGAATCTAAACTGAACTAGTATGAATATGATCAAAACCAATAAATCTATAATTAAATATATACAAACCTGTATTATACCGACTGTATTTTTCTATCCAATCTAGGTTTTTCTAAAATTGAGGCTACTTGAAAATAGCACTATGTCCTAAAAAGTAACATAATTTTTTTTAAATTTGATGTTTGTGTCCTCATTCGTGTCCAAATGTCCTTCTGGTTTCATTTTTGTGCAATTTTACTACTCTTTGGGTCACTATTTTCCCACTATGTTTACCTAAGTCTAATTTTATGTAACTAAGCCTATGTTTTTAAAATGTACTATGAGTGAAATATAGGTGCATAATCTCTATGTTAAACCCTAGTGAATGCCCCCTCTTTTAATGGGATTTGTTGAACCTATAATAACTATCATCAAAATAAAAATCTCTACAAAATATGTGTTAGCTAGAGCATATATGATTACATAATAATCAAATATAATGTGCATATGTAACATCATAATTTAAGATAATCTAATCATAAGTATGTAATGTAAGATGTATGATCTACCTATCATTCGCAAAGCTATTGAGATAAATATAATAAAGTATGTGAACAACAAATTTGAGTAATAACTAAGTAGTTACCTAGGGGGATGGGGCATTATGTCCATCATAACACCTAATTAAGAAGGGGATATGAAAGAGTTCCCTCATGTCATGTAAAACTTGAGGGTTTAATAAGCAATATACAAGTGTCATGGATATGATGCATACAATAAAGCATGCATACAACACACATAAGGCACACAAAGTAGGATAAGGGACACAATACAAGGGATATGGGCACATATCACTAAATCTGAGAAAATAAGACATACAAGGACATGTCTAAATGTCCACATACACAAGAAACAAGAAAGTTGGATTAGAGACACATAGGAGGACATGTTAAAATGTCTGCATAAACAATTAATAAGAAACACATAATGGCATGGGCACATGTCCAAAGCATACATATAGTGAAAAGAAGTGCCATATATCCCAAGAGAAATGGAATATTCAAATGCCCTCAAATAGAAGAATCATAGAAATATAATCAAGTCTAAACTAGGTAAGCTAGAAATGAAATTATGCATGACAATGTAATAAAAATACATGTAAGATCTAGATGTACATATGTTGATTCTAAATTAGTAATAGCAGGTAAAAAATATGAGTAATATTAGCATGATCAATATCAAGATATGATAATGCTAAATTTGGGATGTAGAGTATAATGAGATAGAACTTGGGAATTCAATCTATATATATGGTACCCCCAATGGGATAATGTGTCAAGTGAAAACCCATGTATCAGTGTATATGCAGCTAGTGGGTAGATAATATCATGTATCGATTGGTGTAGTGGATATAAGTCCTATAACAATCTAAAATCACTCAACAAGAACAAGTGAAGCATGTATGTATGATAAAACAAACTATACTAAGATAACCAACATATTTAGTGTCAGGAGAATATAATAATTGTAAACATAGAAATGCATACAATATGTAATTTTATGTTTTATGAGTAATTATTTAAATTTTTTTGTATTTTTTGACACCTAATATTGTTTTTTTTATTTTTTGGTTATAAGATATGCACAAGCAACATAAAAAGGACACTATATACAAGGACTAAGAAATAAGGAAAGTATGTACAAGAAGGGAGGAATAATACTAACCAATGATTCTCATGGGAGACTCACCATCAATGTGGCTTGTGTCAAATTTAGGAAAGGTAATCTCTTGTGTAATGTGATTGTTTGCTTGAGTTGAATGGTGCTATAGTAGAAATCTGAGTATTGCTTATCATCATAATCATAATAACCTAGAATGAAGATCGAATTGACTCATACTATGGAGTTGACCTTACTTAATAGTGCTTTGGAATATTGATTGTGATTCTACCCTTTGAAACTATGCTTATTGTAGTAATATGGTGCTTTGGAAGATCTTTTCCTAGAAAGCCTCTTTTGATAATGTTTGTTGGCTTCATATGATTTTGGCTTTAAAACTTAAGTTCTTGATCTTTTTGAAACATGTCTTATGTATCTAGATATTTTTCCTTGATAAAATATATATGTGAATGATTTACCTTAGGATTTTCAATAAATCCAAATCCTTGTTGACCAACATTCTCAACTGCTAAAATAGTATTAGTGATGTTTTGGGTTTTCTTTCCCAAACCGTAACCATGGTAATCAAACTGGTATATATATTTTTGACCAACCTCATATTTATTTAAAATTTGAGACTCACTTTGGAGAGGTCTATTTGTGTATTTTACTTGTTTTACCCATGCTTGTATTTTTTCTTGCTTTGATTGTGCTTTGAGAACCTTTTATGGTTTTGAGTTATGTCTTCATTACCATTTTTATACTATTTTTGAATTTAACCCTTTTTAAATTTCTACACATTCCTTTGTATGTTGTGTGGATGATGTGTCACTATGTGAGTCATTTATATCCATTATATATTGTATTCTCCTTTTTAATGCTAAACATGAATTAGTGTGGTGTTCGTGCATTCTATGATATGCACAATAATATCTATATCTCCTCACTAGGTTTAGAGGAAGTAGGTTGATCATCTTAGATTTAATCATTTCCCTTAGTATCTCACTTGAAATCTTATTGGACCATTGTGAGATTTTTGAATCACTCATAATGGATGCATTGTGTTATACTTTATGATTTGGATATGAAAGAGAGATAATCATAACTTTACTAGTTGTATATTCCTACATGTTTAATCAAAAACAAATAAGGTTCACATTTTTGAGAGTCTAAGGGATCAAAATATCAGTATGAGCATGCTAATCATAACTTTACTAGTTTTAGATGCATATACATGAGTTACGATAGCATATTTTGAAGACTGGGTACATGTAATTTGATTTTCTAATAATGTGACCTATTCACTTAATAACTGATTTTGATTCTATAAATCTAATATTAGCATGCTCATACTGATATTTTGATCCATTAGACTCTGACAAGCACAAACCTTATTTGTTTTTGATCAAACATGTAGGCACAGACCTTATAGGGAAAATATGTGAATAGGTTGAGTATGGGGATTAGTGATAATGGTATATGTTGCTTCATCTCATGGAGGAGTGATAACATGGAATTAGTTATAGGTAAATTGGATATCACCCTCATAGATATGAGGAGGAGAAGAAGATTCTTTCATGTGCATAAGATATGACATTGAAACTTGAAACTTGGTTGTTAGCTTATGTAATAAAACCTCCATGTATGTAACAATTTGTTTCTTAATTGAATTTCACATAAGATAGCAATAACATGATAGATATATAATTAAATATGGCATACATTTCAATTGATATAAAGCATCATCTAGATACATGTGTTTATTTATTTTTTAAATTCAAATGAAAATATTAAAATTTGAAATAAAAAGTGATACACTTATTCTATCATTATGATCATGATTATGTCAAATAAAATTATAAACTTTATGGATTTGAAATTTAAGCAAGGATCGTATAAGTTTGGAAACACAAACCCTGAGGTTATTGATGGTTAGGGTTTGTGTAATATATGAAGTAAGTTGAGTTCCCTAAATGTTTTAACCTTTTATGACTTAACTAGTATAAAACCTATGTTTATTAAATATCTAAGTAGACTAAATCAATTAAATAATATACAATAAATACATCTATTGATTTGATAAATAATTTACTAGCTTTGACTTATCTAAAAATAGCAATAAATAATACAAGTAATAACTTAGCTAGAAAATAAGTGAGATGAATGATTTGGGTGCTGAAAAAATAAGGTGCAAGCTGATCTAAGTGTCATAGATTAGATTCATATGCTATAACCCCTCCTAGATAGTAGTGCCACATTTAAGAAATAGTGTCACTATTATAAATGTGGTGGTATAGTTTTACTATTGGTGGTAGTGTCCTCTATGTAAGAATGTCTCGATCTTTTGGGTGCACTTGTGTCTAGATATTTGAGGCATGTTCCTACATGCACAAGTCTTAAAACCTTGTGTTTTACTAATAATGACTAATTTAGTGAGAAAACCTAATCCTTCATGTGGATAGGGCATCTATTTGGTATGAGATGAAAAGTGTGTTTGTTATTAGGGTAGGGTAGACATGCTCAACAACCCATTGTGAAGATAATTTCATACATACCAATATTCTAAGGAGGGATCAAGCCTGATTTAATTCTCCCCACCTATGTACTGGTGAAAGTGCAAGTGATGTTAATATTATAGTGGTCTTAATTTCCTTGAATGTACTTGAGTTTATAAATGTAGGTAATCTAAGTTTAGGGCTATTGTAGATATGGTAGTATGCAAAAGTAAGGTATAATAGGGACTGTTGATGTTACTTTTGCACTTGTTCTGAGTTTGAATGTGTATTTTGAATCTAATTTCCATCTCGTGGTTAGAGGGATAAAATTCATGTATTTATATTATTTTTTTGCTTGTGAAGGTGATGAAAGAGGTCTAGGCTAACCCTAAGAGGTTCTATTTTTGAAAAGATATCCATTTAGGGAATGAAGAGATAAAGGACATTAGTGCCATTTTTGGGACACTCACACCATGTGGTGCTAGTTTCCTTATTATGGCACTAGTGTCAAACTAGTAGAACACTAGGCATAAAGGGCTAGGATCAGGAAATGAGGGTCTAAGACTACTTTAGGGATAACTAACGACACATGTGGCTGACACAAAGGTTGGATAAGTGTGATAATAGGCTCTATGATAGGTCTAGGTATAATCTTGAGATAGGTAGTCTCAATAAGAATAAAAACATAAGACCATAATCAACATAGTTTTATTTTGAGTTTGTGTTTTATGTTTTCAATCCATAACAAAGTAAATAATATCTCAAAGATTTTGACTTGGGATAATTGTTAGGTTGTCAACATTAGTGCCACACAAAATAGTAATTTATGAAGTGACTTATTTGAGGATTTATATGAAGAAAAGTTTGGCCTAGTATATTTGGCAGATAAAACAAGTCTAAGACCTCAAGGTAAAGGTTCAAGATGACTCAAGTCACTAGGACTTCTAGACTTCATTATCTAAAATATACTATGCATACTTATTACAAAATAAAAAAATTATCTCTTGTCCTAATTTTAAAATGAGGCAACTTAATTTTTTTTTTATGATGGAGAGGTGAAAGTGAAAAAGAAATGTTACAATATAGTTGTTCTGACTAGATATGAGTAAGCTAAATTTCTAAAACTCATGGGTGAGCACTTATTGTTATGAAAATTTTCTCATCACACTAAAGAATTAATTATTTTAAGTCTTATTTGGCATGACATATTTAGTCACACACACACTATGATACCATACACAATGTATAAAAATGTTTTTTTAAGATTCCCAACTCTACCAGAAAACATTGAAAATGTGAAGCTTGCATGTTGGGAAAGCACAAAAGAAATTCAGAATGTAAATTTGATAAAAATTATAGTTGGCCCACTATGATCCATGTTATCTACCAATTATTTCCACTGGTGGTCACAATTACTTCATGTTATTCATTAATCACTAGAAATAATGAATTGGATATAGTTTCTAATGAATAAAGCAAAAGCCTTTAAAACATTTTAGAAGTTTGGAACTATGGTTGAAAATGAATCCCAATACTAAATTAGAACACTAAGGATTGATACTAGTGTTAATTTAACTTTAAAGGTGTAATAACCTATCACAAACAATATGTAATAAATCATCATATCATAATCCATTAAACTCTTCAATAGAATGCAGTAGTTGAGTGGATAAACATAACTATCATCAACATGGTTAGAGAGATGTTGAGTTTCAAAGGAGTAAACCTTCGTTTTTGTGTATAATAAAATTAAACATGAACACATGAGTTACAAATTCACACTTTTTAGATATGTGTACTCTTCAAAATTATACAGGCTATTTGATGAGAACAATAAAAAATTTCTCACCATAAGAGATGTAACATTTTGTGAAATGAAAAAGGATACCAAAAAATCAATCGATAATTGAATGGACTTGAGAAATTTAAAAAAAAATATGTTTTGAACGACGTTGATATGGATGTTATAAACAACGAATGTGGAACATGAAATCATGAAATAATTGAATCTTTATTGACTCCTTTTATTGAAAAACATGGTCCCCCTATAAAGGAAAGTGGAACCTTATCATAGGATGGTCCGATGTTAAATAATGAATAATGATTAAATATTTTAAATGACTCATTATTTACTCCATGAGATCACAAAAAAATACATCAAAATGGGCCAAACAAACATTGAAAGAAGTCAGGCATGATGAGGTTGGAATAAACACATTAGAAATACACACATAGCAAAACATATATAAAAAAAAATTTAGGATGAAATTGAAGATAACAAAGAAAAATTTTCCTTGAAATAACACGTGGAAGAAGAATTTAATGTTTATTTTTCCTTTGAACCCACTTCCTTCAAAAAAGTTGAAAAACTTAATGTTGTTGGTGTGTATGGTTTTCCTACACTTCTATTTAGCTTTCTTAATTTTGTGATTTTGTTTACATTGGCTAAGTTTATCCCATGTGTATGAGGATGTTGGATTCATGCCATTATTCCTCCTATTTTTATGAATTTAGTCCCACGTGCATAATATGGTTGGATTACACCTATTTTCCACCTATATATGTACATACATATTCACATAGTCTTAATGCAATGCAAGACTATTTATGAATACATAGTGCTCAATTTTTATTCTCATCTTGATTTAAATCTTCAACATAATTCATCTTTTTAATCAACTAGTATTTGGGCTTGGAAGATCTCATTATTAGATGAACCTTATATGGTATCAGACCATTGGGTATTGGTAATGAGCACTGAATTTTTTTGTTGATGTTTATTTGAAACCTTGAGTAGGTTCACTATTTGTATTCATAATGAATGTATAAGAGGTAATATATGGATCAATTTACTCATGTATGGTTTATTCTCTAATTGGAACTGGAATTATCATTAGAATTGGCATTTGTATGTATTTATTCTTGTGTATTGGCATGTATATTTGTAAGAGGGAATTCAACCACCGATTGACTTAAATTTTAGAAATTAGAGATGATTTTATGGGTTTTTGTTTCAACATGTGGAATCTTTGGTATATTTACATTCTATTTTCAACCTAGATTATATGTTGTACAAATATAAAGTCAACCTGCAACTTGGTTTTATCCTCTCAACCTGTAAACCACTCTCAATATCATCACTCAGTCTTCCAACCAGGATCTCATCACCCACTCATGGTCTCCTCCATGTTTGTAATAATTCTAACTCATATTCATGGTGAGCACTTTGGATAGTTTATGTATCGAGGAACCTACATGATTTATCCTAGGCTCTTGTATCAATTCTTGTTTTCTCCTCTATTTACACTCTTTTATGTTTTCTATCTTCTCACCATCCATTTACCATTGTCTGATGTCCTCCTAGGCATATTCAATGACCAAAGTGAAGTTAAATACCCTCTTACCACCTATAATAGTTTATCACTTGAATCATCCTGCTACCATCAATCACCCTTTCTAACAACATGTCATTATTCTATGATTGACCATCATGTATGCATGATTCCTCCAAAATCCTTAGACTCACCATACCATTAAAAACCCCTGAGTGGGGATAATATTAAATGGTGTAGCATAATTTATTTATACATGTGATGAGGTAGTGTTTTGTTTTTTTATAAAAACAATACCATTGTTAATCACTAATAATGGGACCACTGGATTTTTTTACTTGTTTTTTATATAAAAACATTATAATTTTTTTTTGTTTTTGTATTAAAAAATATTGTAATAATGATATATTATTAAATAAATATATAAGATAGGTTTATTTTTTGGCATACCTCATATTTTCCTTGATGAATATATAAGGTGAAGTCCATTTTGGAAGGTGGCATGACCCCCTCACAAAAAAACACCTTTTCTATTCTCCTTTCTTGTTCCACATCTTTTTTTTCTCTCCTTTTAGACACATTATTGGTAGATCCAAACATCCCTCTTGTCTTGTTTTCATTTTATCACATGTTTTATCACTCATGAACTGATTGATTTCATTTGTGTGAATGCAATGTCACATAAGTTTGATGTCCATACCTAGAGCATGAATTAATACCCACATCACTGGCATAGATTGATCTCACATTCGTGGATGCATTATCCACTAAGATTGACATTTACTCACTTGAGAATGCTTTGTGTTTGCAAAATTTTTGGGGGAATATTTTTTATTGAGGTTGTTGTGGGCCCTACATTCTCTCTTGTGTGCACACATAGTTTTCATGATTTGTTGGCCACTTTGGTGACTAGTGCATTGATTTGTCTTGCATTCTTGGATACATTATCAGTTGATCCTAACATCCATTCACTAATCATCTAGTCACTTATGTAGTGTTTGTAATCATTTCACTTCTTTGGTATCTTCTCTTAATCATATTGACTCTACTTAAAATATACTAACATATGAGGATAGCTAATTTCACACTAGTGGTTCTTATTGGAAATAATAATTATGCTTCATGTTAGGTGTACATGGAAAATTTTATAAATAGATAAGACATTATTCCATTTTTATTTGGATAAATTCTTGATGCCACTAACCCTTGTCCATACAATGACTGTGCCAATGCTTATGACTATGTATATTATCACTTACTAATGCATGTTTCATGGGATGTACACCATTATGTAGAGCACATATAGTGTCCCTCTACTTTTTAGAGCACTCTTCAAACTCTTTTCAAAGATCCTACTAGGATTTATCTTATTCATCCTCCTCCTTTTCTTATTGTCTCTTTGGAGACTATTCTACTATATCCTCCTACTCCTATTTGTTATGATGACACATTCATGGTGGACTATGTTCTTACTTCTATTGAGCCACCACTATTTGATTATATTTGAATTGACCTTAGTTATCCTATTATAGATGTTTATTTCATCCCTATTCAGGATGTTATTCTTTCATATCCTTCATAGTATTATACTTCAGAGGAATCTACTATTTCTAGTGTGATTACACACATTAAGAGCTTTGATGAGTCATATATTATTATGGACACTCATTCTATAGATCCATGTGCTTCATTTTCAATCACTTGTTTAGTTTGAAGAGTTGTTGATCCATGCTCCACACTTCACATAAACATTATTTCAATGAATGTTAAATGTCTTTCTTTTGACAATTCTACTTCAATGACATTACTTTTTGTTTTGGTGCATGATCTTACTAGAACTATGCCATGTTTCATCCTTAGACCATATTTAGAGACATTTTTACTGTTACCCTCATCTTCCGTTATGGAAAGGGAAAACTTTTTATACACACATTGTGTTATTCCTTTGGTAAATGGAAGAAACATTATTCAATGCATATGAATCTTCTATAATCTACAAATAAAGGATATCTTTATTGTCATTGGTCATCTTTCAAATTATATATGGAGTGTGGACCACTTCAACATCATTTTTTAATTCTCTCTCTCTCTCTCTCTCTCTCTCTCTCTCTCTCTCTCTCTCTCTCTCTCTCTCTCTCTCTCTCTCTCTCTCTCTCTCTCTCTCTCTCTCTCTCTCTCTCTCTCTCTCTCTCTCTCTCTCTCTCTCTCTCTCTCTCTCTCTCACACACACACACACACACACACACACACACACACACATTTGGCTATGGGTTTTCTCCTTTTGTACACTTTATGAGAGTTGATTTTTACTTTCATACCTCATAATACTTTATTTTTGGGACCCATTCCTTCTACCCACCTAAGTTATGCATAAGGGGCATTGTTGGTATGTAGGGTTTTCCCACACTTCTATTTAGCTTGCTTGGTTGTATGAATTATGTGTAAATTGGGAAAGTTTATCCCACATGTATAAGGATGTTCCCTTTATGCCTTTCTTCCACCTATTTTGGGTAAGTTATTCCTACATGCATAGTATGGATAGATTACACCTATCTTCCACCTATATATGTACCTATTCACCTAGTCACAAAGTAATGCAAGGTTATTTCTGAATATATAGTGCTTAGTTTTTTTATCTCATCTTGATTTCAACCTTCAAATAAATTGGTGTGTTTGATCAACTAGTCTTCAATCTTGGATGTCATCATCATTGGATGAATATTAAATATACATAAAAAAAATTATCTAAAAAGTGGGTATAATGCATTGGTAAAAAACGAAAATTCATTTTTTTTTAATCGTCTAATTAGTTGTGAACCTATTAGCTATATGTGGATATTTGTAAATAACTATAAATCATATGCCTCAATTGATAATTAAAAATCAAAGCTTGCCACATAGGGATATATCTAAAAGGAAGGAATGATCTTCAAATAAACATGTGTAGCAACAACAAAATAGACTACCATTCAAACCATGTTGGATTTGGTAGTTCACAATGGATGGAAAAGTTAACCAAATAGAAGTAAAAACTATATTTATGAATGGTGATCTCAAAGTGACAATATACATGACTTATCCCTAAGGTTTTGCAGGAAGTTACAAAGATCATAAAGTGGAAAAAGTGGAAAAATCAATGTATGGTTTGAAACAAGCCCCAAGAGTGTGGTATGACAAAATCACTCAGCACCTTTTCAACATTAAATTATAATGTTTTGAGTTATAGGATGCAAATATTTTTATCAAAACAATTGTATCTCTAGTGGTGTATGTGGATGATCTGATCATCATAGGAAGCAATGATAGATACACTAAAAATAAAATTGGTGTTGATTAAAGGCTTTGATTTAATAGACCTAGGTTATGTTCATTAATATTTTCGTATTGAAATGATTTAAAAACCAAAGTATATATTTATTTCTCAAAATATATTCTCTGGTGAAATTCTTAACTTTGGAATGACATATTGTAAGATTCTCAATACAACCATGGAGAAAAATATGAAATTGATATTATAAGATACCATAGACTTAGTAGATGCTCCTAAATATAGACACCTCATTAGAATTATGATCTTTGTGACCATAAATAGACTAGATATTAATTTCAATAATGGTTTTCTTTATTGATTCATGTAAAAAACCAAAGAAAGTAACTACGTAGAAGGATAAAGAGTCCTTTGATATCACAAAGGAACATAAAATTTTGATCTCAAATACTTTATAACATTAGAATTCAAGTTAATTAAATACTCAGATTCTAAATATGTTGGTGATTTTGAAGATAGAAAATCTACTCTAGTGTTTATAATTAATATGGGATTACAAGTTGTAAGTTGGAAGTAAAGAACCAATGAATGCAACATTTCATTAAGCATAAACATAAGACATGATAGTGTCTAAGGCAACCAAAGATATGTTTTGGCTCAAAAGGGTTCTTTTATATTTTTAAGAATAAAAAGTTTCGTCATTAGCTCTCATGGTTGAATGCACATCTAAAATTCAAATGGTATTGAAATTAGTCTTAAATGACCAAACCAAGCACAACCACACCAAATTTTATCTGATTCAACATTATGTGAAATATGATAGTGTAAAATTACTACATTTTCCTACTACAGAGCAACTACTAGACATCTTGACAAAAGTGTCAAGATGAAATAATTTTGAAAAATTCATTGTTATGCTTGGTCTCACAATAACCCCTATATATTAATTATGGGAGAGGGGGGGAAAGAGGGGAAGGCGGATGGAGAGTGTGGATGTAATATTATTGTAATATAATAATGTTAATATTACGAGTAATTTTAGGAGTTCTTTTTTCTCATAGTGATAGATAGGTAGTACCATAGGAAGCTCAAGAGTCTTCTTAGAATATGAATTGATACTCACATGCTTGGATATATATTATTTTAATATCTCTTTCTTAGTTATTGCAACACCTTTGGTTTACACCAAATTTTGTCATTGTATTATCATTTCATTCCTGGCCTAACACACTGAAAAAGACTATATATGTAATTATTAATAATAAAAAAATATCACATTCAAAACATAGTGAAAACACTGAAGGATATCACTATCATCTTTCTTTTAGTACTTAAGATAAACCCATGGGAGCTTTCCAAAAAAAAATCAATATCACCACTATTGTAGTACGATATGACTCACAACTACAACAAAAAATAAATCAACATTTCATAATAAAGAGATGCTAAAATTATCAAGCATGCCAATTGTAATAATAATATCACAATATAATATACATGGTTTGCCTAACATAAATAACACTCAATTGGAGAATATAGTTTGGTAGTGTAAAGGATAAAAACTAGGTTAACATTCAATTTGTGGGTAAAAGCAGGGGTAATTAATGGCACTATCAGAGAGCTTGTTGACATTGTCTATAATACAGGTACTAAACCCCTTTCTTCCCCATATATATAGTTATTAAATTTAACAAATATTGTGGGCCTCTATGTAATACAATCAACGTCATGAATTTTTGAATTCCCCATGTTAAATGGTGGAATCATCAACAAATACTACTCAAAACAACAAAAATTCTAACAATACATAAGTCATAAGGTCTGATATTAGATAAGACAACAATAGTTATTGGAAACATGCATTGCCAAGGCTTGACATTCATTATAGTTTCAAGAGTAAAATCACTATCTAACTTCTATATCTCCCCTACATTTTTATTCAACCACTATGTAAGAATGAAAAAGTTAATATAGATAAAAACAAGTAAACATGTAAATATATGAAAATAAGAACAAGATGAACTCTCTTAAAAATATCTTTCACTATATTTAGAATACATATAAAATTTAAAGATTTTTTTATTTTAAATATATAACAATAAATCACTCTACACTCATCATAAGAAAATAATGTTTTCGCTTGCAGAGTTATTTCATATTTTATACCTAAAAAATTTACTATGTCCAATAACTTATTATTCTAATAATAACATGAATAAATATATAACATCATTTTAAATCCCTTTTATCTAAACGCTAAATTTTTAATTATAAAAATACTATAAATACTAATTATATCGTCCATACAGCAAATATGTCTTATATACTCATTTTATTCTTATAATAACATATCATGTCCATATTTACACTTATAAACATACCATAATATTTCAAAACTTTTATATACAAGAAATAAACATTATATTAAATAATAAACATTATATTAAATAATATATAAAATTTATTTAACATAAATTTACTTTAAATCTTGTATGTATTTTATTCTTAAATTTAAAATTAATAAATTTGACTGGGCATTTTCAATAAAACTCATACATACATGTCGCATTTATATATAATAATATTTGATTCTCTTTAACATTATTAATTTTTTTTTATAACTTCCAAATGCCTTTTAACTTTAAATATGCTTCGATCATCTAAACTTTATTTGATTCTTTCTTAAACTTAACTTTATGGCGAACTTGAATTCTGATTACGCAAACATTCTTTGATTCTCTAAGTTTTAAAATCATTTTCCATCATCACTTTCAAATACCTTAAATCTTAAGTAAAGTAAATTTGATTGCCTAAACTTTATTTGATTTTCTGTCAATATAAAAACTTAATTTTACAGGAAAAATGATATCTTCCCACCTAATTTTTTTATGTGATTCTCTCTAAATTTTATGATTCTTCTCTTTCGTGGCTTCGAAATGCCTTAAATCATTCATATGCTGATATGTCCAATCCCAAAACACAGTTGAGTCCTAAGGAAAAAAATGTTTAGTAGTGACTCATCAAAAGCAAGGCGCTGATTATATACCTACTTATGGCGTTCCAGATTCCAATGTTCTATGTTTTTGGCATGAAAAAGGGACGGTGGGATCCTTTTAGTCGAAGTGACACGACCAAACGACTTTGCCGACACTTCGATGCCCATGTCCCCACACTGCTACCTTTTTATCTTTTCCAAGTTGAAGCATTATAGAGCAGAATCAGAAACTCAGAAACTCGGTGTGCACAGGGTGCTCTGCCCTTGGGAGTTATGATCCTAAACTGCTTTTCCATATGTAAATGAATGATATACATAAATATGTAAATCGACTATATATTTGACATTTGATGTATTGATTATGGAGGGTGTGTTGCATCATAAGGTTATGTAAGTGTAGCACGTAGGTATTGCTATATTGTGGATTCAAATCACATATAAATAGATTCTAAGTAAAAAGTTTCATCGAGATCTTACTCTTTCCTTTCTATAACGTCCCCGAGTTCCTTTAGAATAAAGTGAATGAGATTTTAAATTTTAGATAAGTTTGGTTTGTTTTTATGTACAAATATATTTAATTTAATTTAGATATTAATGTCCATACAAAGTTAAGAATGGTTTATAGGATTGAAGAATATATTGCATGAATTTGGTATAATAAGGAAGTATCAAAAGCACATCTAAAGAAATAGAAAAAGAAATAATATGAATGAGAAATAACGATTCTATTATTTGAGAGCCCAAAATTTTCAAACTAGTAAAATGTGTGTTGTTTTATAAATCTATACCAAGTTATTTATGCATGCCGTCTCTTGAGTTTCCTTAAGCATGTTGCTTGGAAGTAAGAATTGATATTATTGTAATTATATGTGTGTGAAGATATCAATTTGAGTGTTTTTTGTTGAAGTTGAAATATTTTGTAAATAAACACTGTTAAACATTTTTGGTCCTCATAACGAATGAAGCTCCTCAAATATCCATGAAATTATCTAAAAAGAAAATGGTACCTTCCACAAATCTCATAGTAGATGGGGCACTTGGATACAAAATGCTTGACTTTGAGGTTCTAAAAAACATAATTGGCATATACCCTCACCTTTTGGGAGGTTATGATCATATTCTATTCAGATTTGATGAGAGCAAAAAAGAACTGAGTTAAAAGGCTCCTTAAAAATGATGTCAATGTGCTCATCATGTATCTAGGAACTTGATTTGTATCCTCATGAAAGTAGGAATAAAATTTAATAAAAAAAATATTAGAGACAAATCTAAAAACAACAACGACGACGACGACAACAACAACAATAATAATAATGTAGTAGTTGTAAAAATATATTTGAGCATTCACAATAAGAATATGACAATTTTATCACCATAGCATCAAAAATATTGGTTTTCATAGTGTAACACTATTTTTTTATATTTGTAAGATCTATAACAAAATAAATAATAAAAATTAGTATTTAATGATATGGATATAGAACAATGGTGTTATATTTGAGAGATATATCACCATTCTTTCATAACCCTAACCATAAACAATAAAAATTAGTATTTAATGTCATGAAAATAGAACAATGGTGTTATATTTGAGAGATATATCACCATTGTTTCATCACCTTGATATCAAACACTAAATATAATGTTTCATGTCACGATGACAAAACACTAGTGTTATATCTTCTTATATATAACAACATTTTTTAATCTATGTGACATTAGACACTATTTATTAGTTTTTAATATATTGATTATAAGGTTTTAAAAAATAATGGTTTGAAAATACATATTGGTGAGTAAGAAAGGGGGAGGAGGAGAAGATAGGGATATGTAAATATGAAGGATGGAGTGATATAGGATTATCCCATAGGAAGGGAAATATTACATCATAAATGTACCATTTTTTGAATTTAACTTAGGGCACATACACAAGTACGCAATTATTTTTTTGAGAGAAAATGTTGGATGGGTTTTGATTTATGCAATTCACATAAAAGAAATGTGAGGCACACGAACTTATGCAAAAAATATGGAAAAATGCAACAACATAATGGTGAAGTCACAACTCTATTAGAGCACAACAAAGTCACTTGTAGGCATCAATGCATAAATAAAAAAAGAGTGGGAAAAAATAGTGTGCATAGAAGTTGGTGTAGCTTAAAGCAGGTTGACTCTAGGATTATTGGAAATGGATTGTAAGAATACCAATTGATTATCATTTTTTTGTTGGGAAACATGATGGCGTGTTGGATTGAATTAGTTTTATTAAATATTTCTTGATATGTATCACTTCATATGATCCTATAGAATGGTATGTAAGGCCCAACATTAACATGCCTCCTAGCCTCGAAGGGAATTTTATCAAATTAAAGAGAAGAGAGAGAGAGAGAGAGAGAGAGAGAGAGAGAGAGAGAGAGAGAGAGAGAGAGAGAGAGAGAGAGAGAGAGAGAGAGAGAGAGAGAGAGAGAGAGAGAGAGATCATGTTATGAAGAATGGATGTGTAGCTTGAGTATGTGCATGAAATGTTAGTGTAGGCTTTTTCCTACAATGTGGTTTTACCTACATAGTCTAGTCAACTTGCTTAGGTTTACTAAAGCTCATTGGGAAAAATAATTCCACATGCATGAGGATGTTGGGACATGTTTATTTTTTATCTATATAATGAACCTTGTAACATTTTTTTTTGTGAAGATAGACTTCTTCCTTTAAGTTGTTTCTTTTGGATTTCACTACTCCATATAGGTTTTACTCATGCATTTAATCCTATCTAGTTGATCCTAGATTGTGGCCCACTTTGACATGGTATTAGAGATTTGTTGGTATCTAAATGCCATTGGTCTTGTTATGAGCCATAGCATTCTATCTTTTTCAATTGTTTCTTTTGATTTTGGTTTTCAAGGATTTGGTGGGTTTTTGAGAAAATATATGCAGAGCTATATAGTCAAGGTCTCTAAATGAAAAACCAAACATCACCATTGGATTCAAAAGGTGTTAATACCCTGGGATTGGTTATAAACATGACCTAGTTTCATAATAGTCATTTTTCACTATTTTTTGGAGGGTTTGAAAGCATTTTAAAAAAATCTTGAGATTTCATAACATCCAATACTTGAAATGATTTTTTTTTTTGGTTTTAGGGGTGTTCAAAACTATGAAGTGGGTCTTTACTGATTTTAAGGAAATCATATAGATTTTTTAAATATTTGAGGTTTTCCCTACTATTTTTTGTGTCATTTTTATCTAGTTCAATAGGTTCTACATACTTTGAAACTCTTAAAAAAAATGGATCTTTGATCATCAACCCATTCTTTGCATGGTAATGTGGCCTCCTATAACTTCATGTGATTTTTCTTACTCAAATAGGCCTGATCAATTGACCTTCATTCATACAATAACACAACTCTGACTACACATGTGGCTTCATGTTTCTACAACCTATTGGGTCATCTAGATGGCATTCAACTTCACACCAATATGGCTAATTGAATGTGCATGTACATATGACTACATGTTTTTTCCCTAAGTGGGTCATCCATCTAGCCATGCTCTACACGACCATGAAGGCTGGGCGTCTATCATGCCATCTATGATGTGATGATGCATCATCCCCGGCACATGTGCCTACATGATTTTATGTATGAGTAGGCCATCCAACGGCCTTGATCTATGCACCTATGCCTAGATTGGTTGTCTGACCATCATTTCAACCCATGCCCACATGATCTTCTAGATTTACCCTACATGTGACACTCATATGACCGCCAAATTTATGCTTATGAAGTGTGACATTGTTTATTTAGAAAAGAGTGATATTTTTTAGATGATGCCACTCCCCATCAATCATAATATGATTAGTGAGAGAGGAGGGATCACCCAAAATAGGTCTTAAACCCTGGTAACATGGGAGTTAAACACCTAATCACTTCCAACCCAAATTTGCTTATTTTTTACTCCAAAAGGGTTTTACTTTTTGTGGGGAAGTTAATTCCACAAAAATTTAACCAAATATTGCATACCCAAAAAATTTCAATTTATGCAAAGAGGAGATTGTCCTTACCATCCATAACTTTAAACACACATAAATTTTAGCCTACTACTCCTTTTAAGGTGAATTTTTTTTTGTGAGTTTGTTCGAGATATATGCATTAATGATATTATTTTCCCTTGTAAAATTTAACCTATGAAAATTCATGGGGATTTCATATTCCTATTCTATCACACATGAATTTTAGCACATACTTTATTTCTTCACCATGGGTCACAGTTTTGTTCCAATTCTTACACCGTTAAACTATCATGAGTGGAAAATCAAAGTTCAAATACTCTTGAGGAGTAAAGTCTTACACAAAATCTAGATGGGTATAAAAACATAACCAATACCTAACATGGAAAAGGTGAAGTGATATAGTCAAAGTGACAAATCCTATAGTCTATTATACCTATCTATGTCTCTTGACTTGCTCTTTCATATTGAATCTTCAAAAATTCCAAATCAAGCTTGGACCATATTAGATAAACTCTTTAGAAGTCGAGATGAAATGAGCAGTCATGATTTAGAGACTGAGCTCATTAGTTTGAGCCCAAGAAACTTTGATATGATTCAAGACTTCACCAATTTCAAATCACTTATTTTATAATTAAAATTATGTGGTATTGACAAAAAATGATCAATTCATTATTTCCATCTTTGCCAAATTAGGATACGACTATTTTGTATTTGGTTTTACCTTCCACGTAGTAAGCGTGATCTTGGAACTACATGGAACATGTCATCCTTGGTTAAATTTATGTTTGACTTGACTCAGGCTCAAGATAAGCTCATTCAAATGGGTACACTAAATCCATCTAAATTATATGCCTTAATTATTATTCATGACAAATAGAATGCTTCGAATAACAAAGAGAAAAATTGGAATAAGGATCTAGAGAAATGAAAGGATTAGAAATCTAATGCTAAGACAAAATCATCAAAAGAATCCTCTTATTTAGATGAGAAACTTAAGAAAGAGTGATTCACATGTGGCTATTGTAAGGAATCTTGGAAGATGAGTCTAAATGCATGAAAAAGTAGATTGACCAATTCACTAAGACACTCAAGAATCACAATATCAATGTCCCTAATTCTTTGACTTAGAGATCATCAACACAAGAGTCTTATAAGGATAAAGACAGTAAGAAGGGAAAATATAAGGTAAAATCACTTTTTTTAGATACATCGTTGCCTTCCATATTGGTTATTAATTATGGTGTTTCGCACCACATGGATTTATCACATGACATGTTCTCATCATTTAAGCCTTATTCTATGTCTTCCCTATTGTTGTGTGATGATACTTCAAAATAATTTAATTGGAGGGAATATTTTGAAGAAAATGATGGGACATTGCTTGATTTTCTATGTATTCCCTCTTTATCCACCAATCATCTATTTGTTTATCATATCTCTCACATCGATTCGTGCATAAGAGTTGAGATCACACCCTATTCTATGGCTATTAGAGAAGTAGATAGTGACTCTATTGTTTCATTTAGGAAAGAATATCACACATCTAGATTGTATACTTTCTCATATTTTTCTTCTGATCAACCTTGTTCTAGATTTCTCACTCATTTAGATGAGGTGATTAAATTATGGCATGAGTGATTCAACTATCTCAACTATTGCTACCTAGAGAAACTCAGTCATCAAGACATGGATTCATGGTTTTCATGAGTCAATTTTTTTGATGGAGTTTTCCATTTTTTCATACTTTCTAATCATTTTAAGGATAATTATGACAAGTAAAAATAATGGAGATATAAACAAACATCTTCATAGTGACATTAATGGTACATTTCCAAAACCTTCACTCACTAGAACAAAGTAAATACTTACATCAATGAATTTTCAAGGTATACTTGGGTGTATTTTATTAAATAGAAATAAGAGGTATTTAACCATTTTCAAGACTTCAAGGTTCTTGTATCATAATAGTCAATTAAATCCATCAATATTTTACACATTAATAATGGTGGTGAGTATGTTAGTAATCATTTTGAGTAATTATGTACATTAGAGGGGATTGAACTACAACACACATTTCTTTATAGTCCTTAATAGAATGGTGTTAGAGAGTGTAATAATAGGTCCTTGAAGGAAATATCCAACTATATTATACACTCCAAGCCTCTTGCACCTCAGTATTTGACCAAGGTCATTAGTTGTGATTTTTATATCTAGAACCGAGTTACTCATAAAGCACTGAATAGAGTCTCTTATTTTGAATCTTAGAGTAGACAAAAACCCATAGTGGAGCACTTCTAACTATTTGGATCTCCTACTATGGATCATATTTTTAATAAGAAATGTAAGGAAAGTGAACCTTGATCAACCATACATCTTTATTGGATATCTTGAGGGTGTTAAGGGATACATGCTTCTTCATCCCACCACTCATGAGTTGTTCATTAAGAGGAGTGTTCATTTTTATAGGGTCCTTTAGACTCCACACTTGACATATATCACTCTTCCTTATGTGTACTAAGTTTTGATGATAATTATAACGATTTAGATCTGCCTTAGTAGCTCCCTGATGATCTAGATTCTTCTTCTAGTTATGATGATGTGAGTAGTGATGAGGATTCAAATTTTCCTTCTCTTATAATATATTAATACGATGAGGAATATTCTATTAATTTTGTAAGAATTAGTATTATTTGGGATATAAAAACATTACAAAGTGTTGGCCAATGGGTTGGAGATCCATTAGACAACATGCAAACTCATTCACAATTCCAAGATTCCCCACATATTTTTATTACATCTACTTCTGATCTATAATCATTTATGAGACATCAAGCACTATTGAGTGGGATAGTGCTATGGAAGAGGAGTATAGTTCCTTGTTGATGTATAAAACTTGGGATTTAGTCCCACTTCATAAAGGAAGAAAACTTGTTCAATGTAGGCAGATCTACTATTTAAAAATTGTAGTAAATGTGTCAGTAGATAAGTTTAAATCATGTTTGGTAGCAAAGGAATTTTATCATGTACCTAACATTGACTATACTGAGACGTTCACCCTATTTACCAAAATGAACTCAATTTGACTCACTCTCATAATTGTTGTATCATATCGATGGGATGTTTATCAGATGGATGTTAGGAGTGCTTTTCCTCATGATGACCTCAAAGAGTAAGTATACATGGTGTAATAACAAGGATATGCATAACATTCCTCCATAGTTTCTAAACTTTAAAATATAAATATATGGCCTCAGTCAATCTCCTCAAGTTTGGTATGCCAAGATGGACTCCTTTATTCTTTTGATTAGGTTCACCAGATTCCACTCTAATTTGTATGTCTAACTTTTTTGGCAAGATGGTTAAATGTTGATTCTAGTTCTCTATGTGGATTACCTATTGATCATAAGGATTTATTCATCCACCATCACAGTGGTGAAAACCACTTTTTCTAATATATTCTCAATGAGTGACTTAGGATTGTTTCATTACTTGCTCGAGATTGAAATTTATCAATTGGACTTTGGGATCACTATTGCACAATCCAAATATGCTCTTGATTTACTTTCATGGTTTTGATTGAGTATAATTCTCCATCTCCTTTAGTTGATGATACTTTTTATATACAACTTAATGGAAGTCTCATCGACCTTACACACACTAGACTTAATATTTCATATGTAGTGGGCATGGTCTCCAAATTCATGTTAAGTAGATTCTCTACTACATTCAGGGTACTGATATTTTTTGGATTCACTATGGAGTGGGAATTAACATTGATTTAATTTTTTATAGTGATTCAAATTGGGTTGGTGATATTTATAATTATAGTCTAATTCAGGCTATAGTTTCTTCCTCAATTTAAGCCTAATTAGTTGGTCAAGTAAGAAGCATATTGCTATTATTTTATCTTCTATAGAGGTAAAATAGAAAGGATTTATTAATTCTACCAATAAGGTATACTCTTGAGATATATGGATGTAGAATGAAAACAAAAACAAGAAAAGAATGAAAACAAAAAAAGGGAGAATGGATGTAGTTGAAGATATACTCTTGAGATATATCTCTTGGATTAGACAAGGCATAAATTCATATGTATATGTTTCTCAGGAATATTAAATAGTTAATAAAAATATTATTGCCTCAATGAAACTAAAAAATATTATGAATTTGAAAATATCATTGATTTGCAATGTATGAAGGTAGCAAAAATGAAGCTGAAGGATTATGTGGTGCCATGGTAGAAGGAAGTTCATAATGATAGATAAATAAGGGGGAAGAAAAATATAATGGTATGTGGGGAGGAAGTCTGGAGTGATAATATATAAACATAAACCATTTTTTACACTATTTTCATGGTTTTTCTTTCATTATATATAAGTATGGCTTATGCATCTGTACATGGTCTCTTATAACTTTAAAGGTTTGGAAAAATGAATTGAATAAAGGTAGAATAGTTTTTTTATTATTAGGTATAATATATTTTTATATCTTAATTTTGTTTTATAAACCATTATAGTATTTAAAATAATAGAATAATTCAAATGTTAAGATATGACATTCAACCATATGTTTGAATGTGAAACATTGAAACATATTACAATTATTAGAAAAGTATCATATGATAAATATAGTAAGTACAAAAAATGGATAAAAAAATATACTTTTTGGGTTACCATCTGATTATAACTACATTTTGGAAGTGGAAATAATATAAAATAATCCATGTGATTCACTTGGTTCAATAACTAAATCTTTGTTTGTGCAGGGTCGATTCCACTAGATATTTGTTTTGGTTATAAGTGACTTCTATGGAAATTATGGAATATGACCATATAGTAAAATGTATGTTCCTATAATTCTAAACCTTAATTATGTGAAAAACTCTATATATCAATCTCATTTTCAATGAAACCTAGATGTGCTTGTAAGGGCTACAAACCAAAAAAATTGGAAAGTTTAATGGGTTGATCTAACCTCAATCACCCATATTTGATGATTGACTATTGATTATGTCACTCAAAGTATATATATATAAATCCACACATATTTTTCTCACCTTGTGTGATTATGCAATTGTTTCCATTCATTATGTGTATGCAATTAATGATTCAGATTTGATACTTGACAATGTTTGCTTTGACTTGGCCTTAGTGTGCTTTAGATTTGGCTTACGATTATTCTTAGTGAGTGATTTATAATTTTGGAAGAATAGGGAGGACTTTCTCAATTTTATATAGTGTATATATGTGTGTTAACTAATTTTGGGTCCCTTTTGAATGATACCTTTAATTTTTTATATATGAATTAAATTGGGTAGTTTCTTATGCCACCAACATGATATGAAAATGGTTAGACCCTAAGAAAGGTTTTTATTGTAAACATTAGTTGTTACTAGGAGATGGTTGGTGCTGATTAGATTAGGTTAGTATCAACTAGTGATACCAACTAAATCTAGTGAAATTAACATATGTACTACCTAAAACATAAACCAGGATATGTCTATGCAGGATATTAAGTTAGATTGAAATAGATAGTGAGGTTAATTTAGGTGTGTAACAACAAAAATTAAGGGTCAAAGTAATAAGAGAGCATGAAAGTGTGAGATAATGGAAGATTAAAAACTTTTTTCTCACTCAAGTAATGCATGGAAAATGTGTATCAAGCTTGTCATTGTCAACTACCGAATATAATATTTTAATATCTACAAATTCTCCCTTTTATTCTTGTAATGTAATTTACAGAGCAAAAGGGTAAGATATATCTGATTTTGTACAACAAACTTTGTATTTTTTATTAAGTTCCACCTATGTGGGTCACTTAATAAAAATACCTTTAATCATGCATATTAAATGTCCATGGATTGAAAATTTAAAGAGAAAATATACAATTACACATGTTTTTTTAAAACCATGTTACCATTGAAACTTATTTGAGATGATGTTTCCTTGTTGAAGCATATGAGAAAAAAAAATCTTACTGAAGCACATGGAAAGCTAGGGTGATTGCTCCCAAAATTATGTGTAACTTTTTAGGCTCTTGGGTTGGGAATAAAACATGTCACAACCCTCATTAATATGTGGAAAAGCATAAAATGTACTAACCATAATAATTAATTAGGTAAAAGAAATAATCATCAATGTAGGTTTACTTGAATAAAGTGAATCAACCACTGAAAAAGGATTATATATTAAATTGTATAAATATATGTATGATAAAAATGGAATGAACAATGTCCATGCCTCCATCATGAAGACAATTTTGATTGTATAGTTTCTTTCAATGTAGAATCAAATGCATGATCAAAAGAGAATACACAATGTTGCCTCCATCAATGTTATAGATGTGATAAATACTAATTTAAATGATAACCATTTTCCATTCAATTTTAAATTATACCATTGTGTATGTGCATGAACTAGGATCATGCCCGTTGAATATATATCAACTTATATAGAATGTCATGCATATGTATGATGAAATTGAAAACATGTATCTCAAATGTATCTCTATGTGGAAACCTACAATTTATATTAATATAAACTATGATCATGCATATGCATCCAAGTGTGTATGAATTTATGCTCAAGTATCTATAAATTAAGTGCATATGCATGGCTAATGACTATATAATATGAACTGATGTGCTAATATTTCATGTAGTTGAACCATTTTGAATCTCACATTTCTTACTGTAAAATGATTTAATACTCATGGGGGCCTTGTCTCTATGAAAATTCCACTGTAATACCGCCTATTGGGATGAGGGATGTGTTAAATAAGTCACTATCTAAACAAAATATTTAAATATATCATGACATGTATAAAGATAAAATCATGTAATATCATGTGAACGTGTGGAGAGTATGTCATCATAATAATTTTTATGTCACTCAAGGCATGTATGTAATGTATGTAATTCAGGGAATATAAGTTTAAATTTTATATAATTGTATCGATGAAGCTAGTGGTAGTAAGATCACTGAATATGAGTAATTAATAAAATTTTAGGATGTAGATCATGGAAAAATTCAATGTCAATGAGCTTAACAAGTGCAAAAAAATAAAGTGTTAGTGTCATACATAAGGACATGGGCCCCATACAAGGGACATTTTAAAAAAAAATAAAAAATAAGGCTAAGTGACACATATAAGGGGACATAAATATGTCACAAATAATGGACATCAACTTTTTGTAAACAAGTAACATCAAAGATGTCACATCAAACAAGGATAAGGACCACACTCAAGGGACACAAATATGTTACAAAAAATGCCAAATGGCCACAAAAAATATATGATAATAATGTAGCCTATCATTTTAGAGAGTAAAATCAATAATAGAGCATCAAAAAAAGAAACTAGTTTACACCGTCAATATGTAACAATTTTACATTATAGTATAATATCATATGCATTATGTAATATATGAGTAATTATAAATATATGTGTAGGAGATCTAGGTAACTCAAAATGGTAGAAAGGTAATGGAAATATATAGCCTGCAGTAATGAAATGTATGTTATAAGATGTGTACATAATAGTAGCATGGCCATTGCGTAGAGGAAAGTTAAACATCTGCATCTCTACATGTAACCTGTATGTCCCACATCATTTCATATACAATGAAATGCATGTTTCTATGAAAATAATAAGACATACTAAATATTTGATAAATAACATATGTAGATAGTGTAATATAGTAATAATGTCGTGTTCAAGTCCTAACTTTGGATTTTTTTGAATATTTTGAATGATTTAATATTTTCTTAATTATTTGATTTTTTGTAATTTTGGAATATTTGATATTTTAAAATTAAGGAAAAGTGTTAATGGTTTTGAAACTATAATAATTTTAGTGATTCAAAAAAATTGCAACATGTGTCAAGGTATAGTGTGCATCTATTTTGATAACATAGATAAATTGGAGGAAGTGAAACCAAACATGATTACCCCACTATATATGTGAATCAAGATAATGTAGCTCAATAGAGCATGGAGGGATAAGTATCATCATGTCCCTAGTGGGAAATAATAAATATGTGTTCATGTGAATGAATATATATATATAAGCTCAATGGAATCTATAAAGGATGTGCACTAGAATCATTGTGGGATAAGTGTCAAGGATTTCTAGATCGAGATAACGATTAAAATGAAAGGGCCAAGTAGAAACAAAGCCAAGAGATAGAATAAAGGTCTATGTAAGGTCATATGACCACATATATGTAAAAATAGAAGAAAATCATGGATGGGAAATCTAAGAGGCTAGATAACATTGAAATTTAATAAATGATTTCATCAACATAAAACTCCCATGAGGTTTCTTCATATAATATGTGATCTCTTGTTGAATTATTTATTAAATCACCAATTAGAATGTTGTGTAGTTTTTAAATTCCTATTTCATATTTAGAATAAATATTTTATACTATGTTTTATTGTTATAAATAAGATTCCTCTCCTGAAATGGTAATATTTTAACCTTCATGCTCAAATTCAAGAGTCATCATATTTACCTAGTGTTTCCCCCATTGATTTTATTTGTGATCTTCATATTTTCATATTATATTGATCCAAAATAGGGTCAATGTTATACATAACAAAACATATTTTGAGTTTAAGTGTTGCTATAAACTCAATGCATACAATGAATTATCGAGGGCTAATAATATAGACAAAGTGTTGACTATCATATCTGAGATATTGGATAAGTGTCATGTTACATATACTGACTTTAGTAAAAATTTAATCTCAACATTGGTGCATTTATTTCCACCAATGTGACAACTATGAATAAAATATTGAAGATATTTGGAATGCATTTTATTTGTATACTTTGGAAAAAATATTTTAACATTAGCATTTTTAGGTATATCTTTCTTAGGGATGTCCTTCTAAGAAACCATTTTGTATCTCAGTGTTTTCTTTTTTTCAAATTCTCGTTGATCAATTTGTTTGGAATAATTTCCATTAGAATCTCACTTTAACTCTTATAATCCTTATATACACTTTTTTAATCACTATTTGTAGATATATCCTTTTTTGGATTTTGATCTTGAGATGAAGTAGTTTTATAAAAAAAATATTTGGATAGAGATGAAGATACATGATTAACACTTGCATGCTCTAGATTATTTATATATGTGATCTTATTTTCAAGTAATGTTATCCTTAAACTAAAATATGTTTTTTTGCTTTTGCAATCATCTATGGAATTTTTAATAGTGACTATTTGATATTGAAGAGATTAAGAAGCACAATCCTTAGGTACTTATAATTAAATGTGAATACAAAGACCATTGACAAAGGTGGATGGGGATGAGGAGGAAAATTCATATGACCACTTCAAGGTTTCTATTTGTATTTATTAAACCTTTTCCAATTTTAAAAATTCAAATAAGGAATAATAAATCAAAACATGTACCTTTCAAGGCTATCTATACCTCCATCTTGACTAGGAGGATCTTCTTATTGTCACCAATCTTCTCTTTCAACATTTTCAAGAACCTTTATTTCGTACCAAGATTCAATTCACCTTTACCTAGATGGATTTTTCTACATAACATTTCACCAACATAATTTTCCAACATATGATTGCTTCAAAACACTATTTTCACAAAACATTTTTTTATACCTAATTCCTTGTTTTGATACCATAATTGGTGTAGAGTATACACATAATTTGTCTCACTTTATCTTTATTCAATACATTTTTCCTCAACAATGACTCTTGGCTCATTCTCCATGCAATGGTTTATAGATTCGCTTAGTTTCTTGTATTTTCTAATGCTTTTGATCATAAGTTTGTTCATACAAAATAAACTCTATAATCTCTTTAAGCCTATTGTATTTAAAATTTACTAGTTTCAAGCCATCCCCATCGATTAGACTTCTTGCAATGTTCATTTATATTTACAAACATTTGTAAACTCCTCAATGCCACTTATCAATCTTTTTTTATTCATCTCACATAACATGTAGTTTGCTCATAATGCATGCTATGAATAACTGAGTAAACTTCAAATAACATAAATTAATCAAGATATTGAAAACCATTACTCACTATATTCTTTCTGAGAGAACTTTAGTGATCTATAAAAGTCTTTATATCTTGGTTCCAATGTAATACACGTGTTTCAAATACTTTTCTCTCCAAGAACTACTTCTCTATATAACTTCCTTTTTATCTCTAGTGTGTGTGAAATTAGTCTATATAATCTTATATAACTTACTTGTTTTCAATTTTTTTCTCCTATCTTATACCTTATCTAAATGTTATTCATGTCTCTATTCCCTCCTTCCATTATCTTTTTGAATTATTCTCCTTGGAAATAACATTTGGTATACACAAAAATCATCAATTCAACTTGTTTAACACCCTTCAAATACATACAATACACTTATTAATTTATTAATCTTTTACTTACCCAATATATAAAGCAACCATGTAGTTTACGCTACAATACAATCAACCTCCCCATCATACTTCCCAGTATGATATCACCCACTAGAATTCCATAATATCAATTCACAAAATCAACCTAATAAATAATGTCCATTGTATTGTCATCCAAATCAATGAGGGGTTGAAGACAATCCATTCATTTAGAAGTGTTCTTTGCATTATCAATAATTAGTTATGACTCAGTCAAAATTACTTGCACATCATCTTATTGCATCTCTCTCTTCAGGGTTCTTATCTTCAAAAAGTAAGACCTTCTTATTTGGACCATAATCGATTATCCATTCAATTTGTTTAAACCTTCTACTTCCAACTCAGTTGTCTCTACTTTACTTCTAAATTTTCCCCTTCTAATTTGATACTAGAAAGATAAAATTGTTGATTTTTCCCAAAATGAAACATTCACCTACAAGTGGCCCATAAATGGTTTTCAAAAATCAAATGAATACTTGAAAGATGAATTACATCTACTAGTGACTTTTGCCTCAATGTCTCTTCTCCTATAAGAAATGTCTTATCTTCAAACATAGTAATTATATAGTTACTCTACATCTTAAGGAAAGAACCTGACTTCCATTTATACACCTATGTCAATTTTTTTAAATTCTAAAACTGCATTCTAATTGGATAAATATTGGTTACAACTTGCATGAGATTTAGAATGTTTGATCACCATCATATTTATCTGCAATACTATGTATACAAGATTTATCAATTGTATCTTACTCTCTAAACTTATTATTTCCTTTATACAATGTTTCACTCATATAACAAAATAATTTTCAGAGACTATAGATGGATGTTTCCAATTACCAATAGTTGTAGGTGTGTAATTTAGAATTGATCAAAATCTTGCACTGTATCAATCTATCTAAAAATATATACCCAATCATCTACATAGTGAAATATTTTGTTTTAATCTCTTAAAATCATACTAAGTAAAAATAAAACATCAATTTTCTTATCTCACTAGGATGCAACCGAATGCTTGTATAAGTAAGAGCATTTAATTATCTTTCTTTTAATTGATCAATTCAAAAATATGACACAAATAGAGAATATTATTGCATAATGAAAAACACATTCACTTCCTTATCATTCAATCCACCTAGTTCAAAATTTATTCTCTTCTTGATGGATAATATCTACAAGCACAACTCATATACAAAAGGAATACAAGGAACATTTAATGCCAAGAAGAAAACTCTTTATATTGATCAAATCCTTATATTACATACCTCCATTATAGACAATTTTAGACCTACAGACCAACCATATCTATCCTCTACATGCAAAAACTACCTCTATATATTCATATTCATTTTTATTATTTATCTCCTATTTTAAATGGTACAGGTCTTTATCCCAAACACAAGTTTAGTTTTGGTCTTAATTAAGACCATGATTCTCTCAACTTAACCTTTATCCATTCTTTCTTTGTCTTGTCCAACATAATAGATCACCTTTATAGAAGGTGATGAGGCATTTATCATATCTACATAAACCTTTTACAACATATTAATGAATTTCTAGGATCATTATATAATGTCTATGCCTTTCACAAGGCCTTACAAGCTTTACATTATAATTCAAACATGATTTTGGAGGGAAACTCTCCAATTACTCCAAATAACTCTATACACAATTTTATCTCTCAAATATGGACTTATTGAGACTTATTATACCTCCTAAGACTCCTTGTGACTCTTGAAAATATTTACAAGATCATCTATACAAACTTTGTAGGATGTTCTTGCATCAAATTTTTAATTATCAATATATTTTTCTATCAATTTAAGTGGCGTGAAAAATTGAGAACTAGTTAGGTCACACTAATCACTAACCATAACATAGGGCACCAGTACATTATTGTATATTTTAAAATATTAAGGGGCATGTCACATGAATCAAGGTGATAAAATAAAATAAAACAATGTAGGAAAAAAAATTCACTAGATCAATGCTCAATATACAACCACATGTCAAAAGTTCTTGGGACATTAAATCCCAATTTTTAGTTGAGGTTATTTTAAACAACACATTTAAGGTTAAGATTTAGATGATTTATATCTAATAATGATACATTAAATATACTCCCATTTACCCTATGTATTTATCCACCTAATCAATTTGGATAATAAATTAGGCATGTCTCTTGTAGTAAACATGTATTGTGTTGTTTAGTTAAATGTAGTCCAATTATTTATTTTTACTACACCTGATAGACACTTTAAAATGACCCATATTAAATTATGATTGTACTTATCAATTAATGGTCCATTATTAGCACATTTTTTCAACCTCTAATTATTTTCCTATTTATCAACTTTTTCTCCCAATTATGAATTATTTGCACATTTTTATGACCTCTAAAGATTTATGACCTTTATTATATGACCCTTCAACAATCATCTCCCATATTAAAATCCCTCCTTTGTCTAGTGAATTTTTATCCTCATGGAACTTATCCTAATTGTCCACATCCTTGTGGAAATATATTTGGTGTCTTCTTTTGCCTTACACTTATTTCTCAATGGAATTAGGTGTCAATAGGGTCATAGTTTTTAACTAAAACTAGAATATTTTATGTTAGCTATGTGAAATAAATACTTACACTATCCTCGTCTACATAATAAGTAATTTTAATATATTAATTCAATACCTGATACCATAAATTTTTTAGAATAAACCATGTTGACATCACCCATTTTCATAAAAAAAAACAATGAGGCTTAAATTTCTCAAAACAATCATGTGGCCTAATTTTAAAAATAAACAATTGTAAACATAATTTTTTTCAGAGTTTCTAGCTACTCAATTTAATCTTGGGTGATTTGTATACCTCATTTTACTAATTTTTATATAAATATAGGCTATTGGGATAAGCAAAGGAACTTAATGGAAGTTGGGTTAAGCAATGCATTTGTAATTATTGAGTCCATGAGTCAATGTTACATTTTATCTTAGTTGGTGTTTTTTTAGGTGTTATGAACTTATTGAGAAGATTTGTAAGAAATAACAAAGTATTGTGCTTGCATTTGTGAAATTATGAATAGTAAATTTCTCAATTAAGGCCACTTGATGGTAGTAAAATTGTACTTGAGTTTAATACATAGTGAAGATATAAGGGATATATAGCTCACCATGTTGGAGTTTTCTCATGTTGACTTTCTCTAAGATAAATTTATATGTTATGTTCTTTGTATGCTCTCCCTATTTCCATTTTATTTTGGTCCCTTTCTTTACAACACTTTATATCTTTGTTTTCCCAATTAAAATTACATTATAAAAATAATTAAACACGTGTGTATGTGTTAGAAGTTAAATAATATTCTTATTGATGTGTTTTGTGTGTACTATTGACTAAATTATAGACTAGATTGGTATCAAAGAGGGTTTAGTTCCATTATGTATGGTTTTTACATGAATATATTTGTAGTTTAATGTTCATTAATAAAGCAATAAGTTTCAATTGTGAAGGTATCTTGGTTCACTTACACTAAGAGGTTTCCCTAATGAATTAGAATAGCAAAATTAGAGGCATGACCTATCCTGGTGAAGAAGTAGTTTTGTCTATTGAATAAAGATTCCACAAGATAAAAGAGGATGTTTTTATCATATTTATTTAAATGATAAAAATTGATAAGCTCAAAGATTTACAGTCAATTATGCCAATTCTCATGTTGAAAATAGATATTTCTATATAAGCTATGAAACCAAGCAAGGAGATGGAAACTTCCAATCATGAGAAGGTTGAAGAAAACTCCCATAAAAACCAAGCTACACCACCATTAAAAGGTGAAATAAAAAGATATTTATATGTAGGAAGGATAGGTGAGTTCGAAGAGGCTAAAGAATTGACTAACTTTAACTTGTATCAAATTAATGAGAATTAGTTCATTTTTTTTCGAGGTTAAAATTAACCAATCATGCTTTAACTTGGTTTTAAATTAATTCTCATTAAATGTGTTGTAAGAAGATTCCTCAAATTTATAAATGGAATTAATTTATAAGGATGATCAAGAAACAATGTTATCATTTTTTATGAGGAAGAGAGGTCCATGTATTGGCAATATCTTAGGCAAAAACAAGGCCAAAGTGTGAGAGAGTATACAAGCGAGTTTGAAAAAAAAAAGTCCAATTGGGAATGGATATAGTGAATTGTGACTTATGATGAAGTACATAAGTGTACCCCATTTCCATTTGATGAGACTCTTTTACATGATGATTGTTCTCAAGATCACTATTTATAGATGAATAAAAAAATGGTCAACTACCTCTTCAAACATACAAACATCTAATGGTGGCTCTAATCAAAAGCACAAAAGTGAATGGAATGGTAGGCATAATTATATTTAGAATTTTTATCAAAAATATACCAAAACAAGTTTTGGACATTCTATTATTGATAGTCATTTAGATGATATTTTTTATAAGATGCATACAAATTTATGTTTGCACAAAAGTAAAGAGAAAATTAAAGTGTTGACTTAATTATAAGGGAAATCAATTGTGTGTAGCTCTAATATAAATGAGACATTATATTTTCACTATATTCAAAAATATTTATATTTGGGTAAAAGATGTACATAATATCAAGATAAATATATAAAACTTTTCCATATTAATTTTCAAATTAATAAGACTAAAGTGGATGATCATTTTTATTATTTCTCTCAAGAAAGTTTGATAAGCAAAGAGTTAGTGGAAAAGATGGGTTTATAAACCTAAAATAATCTTAATAAACATGATTTGGGTTGGCTAAAGTAAGGAAATGAGTTAAACATGAACAAACATTACAATATTGCATTTGGTAATGATAAAGATTTCATTGATGAAGTCAAACTAGAAAATGTTATGCCTCTTTAAATGTATGTTATACTATTTGTTAGCCCTTACATGTATATTTTGTATTTAATATTTATGAGAAGATCCAATTACTACCATTTGGTAAATTATGGTGTAAGATTCATCATTAAAGCCTATAAAATAAACTGGAATATCTCCTTTGTAAATACTTCTTAAGACAAAAGTTTGACTAATGCAAGTGGGAAGTTTAATTTACTTATTTTTAGTGATATAAAATATAAATAAGTGGATGAGAAGATACTTCTTGTGGCATTTTTACTAACAAATAGCATGAGTGAATTGGATAATTAGTGCAATAGTTCAAGGAAGTTGTATAAGATCCCAAATATGTTCTATATATGATGCCTATTTATATAATATTTAGTTGTTATTGGATTGTCCTATTCCAAATATAAGTCTCTATTAATAATCCTTGTTGGATGTCTATGAAGTAAAAAATAGTTCATAGTGTATTATTAATCAAGGTATAATATGTGATATTACTTGTCCATGTTGTTATCTAATTGATTTAGTACCTATAAAAGTATGGTTCATGGAGAATGTGTGATGATTGCATAACACTCAATAAAATCACCATAAAGGATATGTACCCTCTTCTTAGATATATGACCTTCTAGATGAAATCCATCATGCTAAATATTTTATTAAGTTGGACTTAGAATATGGATATCACCAAACAAGGGTTGAAAAAGAGGACATCCATAAGACATTAGTCAAAACAAGGCAAGAGTTATATGAATGGTTGTATTACCTTTCAAATTGTGCAATGCCCTACTACTTTCATAGTAATGAGGTATTGAGGCCATTTATAGATAGTTTTGTTATTGTTTACTTGGATGATATTATTTTTGAGCAAAACATATGATAAAATATAAATCATTTGAAATGATTTTCACAAGTTTTTAAAGATAACAAATTATTGTTAAATAAAAAGCAATGTGAGCTTGCATAAAAATCACTTGTCTATTTGGGGCATGTGGTTGGAGATAATAAATTGAGAACGGATCTGGATAAAGTAGAGCTAATCATGAATTGTCTTAGGCCTTCCAATGTGATAGAAATAATAAACTTTGTAAGTTAAGTTAAGTATTTGATAATGTTCATCAAAATTTTCTCTTCCATAACAACACCTTTACATGCCATTAGAATAGGGTGTGTTTATTTTACTTGGGGTAAGAAAAAAAAGATACATGTATTATTATTATTTTTAAATAATAAAAATTCTAAATTTTTAGATTTACCTAACTTATAGTAGCATTTTGAGGTGGAAACAGATGCTAATAACTATGTTATTCCAAGGAGGTAAGTCTATATGTTACCATTCATAGTTATTTCATTATATAGTTCTAAATTATTTTACATATGATATATAATTATATGCTCTTCTTCATGCAATCAAAAAATTAAATAATTATCTAATGGGTAAGGAAATCATTATTTACATGAATCACCTCACAGATAT